>PVIA01004548.1:0-135702 GCA_004024845.1 Tonatia bakeri
GGGGACGTGGGGAACTTGGTGGGTGGCTGACGCTGCACCACAGTTTGGCCACTGCGAACACCACCCGCTGTGTCCCAACCTCCTGCATTTTGTGCCTGGTCCTGAATGTGAGCATCCAGTGGGGGCCACTGAGGCAGGTCCTGTGGCCACTGTGCTGGTGAACTGCTAGGACGGCTTCGAAAGCAGGGACATGTCACCCGCATGGCTGTCTCGGGGCGAAGCCAGCCGTGCTGTGTGGGGTGACACTCGGCAAGTGAAGCGCTCAGAATCTGACACTGACACTCCCGAGCTCTGGGTTGTGGGCTGGCCACACAGCTGCTCTGACCCCTGATGTCTTCTTCCCTAAAACGGACATGGTGTTTGCACCTGCAGGTTGTTGCTGGGACAGGAACCCGACCAGGCCATACTTGAAAGTTCTCAGCAGAGTGTCAGTCAGGCCCCTGAGCCTCGGGGGTGGTCCTGGCAGGTGGAGTCAGCACTGGCATTGGGGTGAGGATGGCTGGTCCCAGTAGTAAACCCCTGCAGAAGCTGGGACCCCTTATCTCTCTTCCTCAGGATGTTAGCAGGGATTCAGGAAGGATGTGGGGCAGGGAGGCATGCGGGGAGGGGTGGGTATGAGTTGGATGTTTTGAAGAATCAGTGACATTCAGCTGAGCCCTGGAGTGCAGGGTGCCACCGTGGCCCGAACGCACCAAGCCCAGGTGTCTCTGCACTGGGTGTGACTGGCAGCCCCGTGGGATCAGCTCTGCCCGGGGCTGTGCCTGGACTTGACCTTCCCCAGGCTGGCCCTTGGTTCCAGCGCCAGTGGCCCGGGAGGAGGACGCCAGCTTCCACTCCCGCCTGGGTCTCCACCCCTCTGAGTCCTTCTTTCAACTCCCATGTTCACCTTGAGTCTGCTTCCACTTCTGACACGTGGCAGGCGGGGCTTTCTTCTCGTCGTTCATTGGTTTAAGGTCTTTATTCGCATTTTTCAATTTGTGTGTGTATTTTTTGCTTTCACATTCCTGTTATTCAATGTGGAAAAATGGAGGGAAGGAAACATTTGTTGGGATTTGAACTCCACGTCATTCCTTTTGACTGTGAGCCTATCTCCAAGTTCCAGCGTGGCTGGAATTGGTTTCACAACTTGAAATAACTCAGCAGTCTTGCTTGAAAATGTGGACTCAGTGCCTTTTTGATGGTGAGGTTTTGCACCGGAACAATGAACGGACTGTTCTTCGTTTTCATAACCAGTTGGGGAAACTAACCCCCCGGAGCCTCCTGCCATTCGGCCCATCCTGGAGGTGCCTGCGGTCCGCTTGAGAAACACTGACAGCAGTCAGTCTATCCGTGTAGATTATCCCAGGAGAACACATCCCGGGTTAAGTGTAGAGAGAGCGTGAACAACTCACTGTCTGTGTGGGCGCAGAGATGCCCGCGAGCACAGACTCGGGGCAATTACCAAACACGGGGCACGTCGGAGAGACCCCGACTTCTCAGCCGGTTCCCAGGTTCCGCACGGGGCGGTTCGCGTTTGCGCGGTGAGCAGCGTCCTTTCCGGTGGGTGTCTGGGGGAGGTGGGGAGACGGTGACACCCCAGTGCAACTGCCCTCATTGCTTTAGCAGCTGCAAAATCAGCAGACCTGGCGTCCGTGTTAGGGTTTGCTTGCTCATCTTAGGAACTTCGCGGTCTGCATCGGCTTCAAGTCTGTGTCCTGCACACATGGGGCCGTCAAGGGGGCGCTGCTTGGTTTTTACTTGGGGGTCCTACTGATTCTCTCCGCGAAGGCTTTTGCTCCCACAGCTTTCTTCCTGTTTTCGCAGACCGTGTACAACTTACCGTTTTCGAAGGGCTGTCTTTTTGGTGAAGCATCAGGAGACGGAGTTTCGGGGTCTGATTGTAAAGCAGGTGTTCAATATCGAAAGTTCAGAAAATGCAGAAAGAAACCTGACACGGAAGTGCTGCCCCGGGGCAGAGTCCGCAGCATGAGAGCTATTTCCCTCCAGCCACGCTTTGGAAGTGGTTGTGTGTGTGAGTGCCTATCAGCTGTATGCTTCAAACATGCATTCTCTTTTTAAAGATTTTATTTATTTATTTTTAGTGATGGGGGAGGGGAGCGAAAAAGAGGGAGAGAAACATCAAGGTGTGATTGCCGCTCACGTGCCCCCTACTGGGGATCTGGCCCACGACCCAGGCCTGTGCCCTGACTGGGAATCGACTGGCGACCCTTTGGTTTGCAGGCCTGCACCCAATCCATTGAGCCACGCCAGCCAGGTTAAACAAACATTTTCTTATGTCACACATTATTCTTTAATTTTTTATTTTGAAACAGTTATTTTATCACAGAGTAAAGGGAGGTCCCGCGCACCCTTCGCTCCAGTTCCGCCAGTGGTTGCTTATAGCTCACGTGACCGCAGCGCGACGTCAAATCCAGAGCGCAGACGGCAGCACAGCGTGCGTGTCCCTTCGCGTTGGCGTGCGTCTGCGTCTCCGTCAGGGCGCCAGGGCGCAGACGCAGTGCGGCGACGCGACGCAACGCAACGCGACGCGACGCAACGCAATGTTCCCGCTCTGGCTGCGCCGGCACTTCACGTCACGCCTGCTGTCGGTCGACGCCCCGCGCGGTTGGCGAGCGCCTGTCCGCTCTCCGCCCTGCGACACCGGCGACGTCGCGTTCTGAGAAGGAGGTAGGAACGCGGTCGCGTCCGGGCCGCGGCGGGGTGTGGTGCTGGCCGGTCCTCCTGGGTGCCGCGCGCTGTTCGCAGTGCGGACGGGTCGCCTGCGGAGGGGCGCAGGCCGCGCGGTTTCGGGGTGCTGGCCGCCGGCGCGGAGGAACGGCCGCGTGCGGCGTTTCTGGGGCCCTCAGTCACGTTTCTTCGGGACGGACGTGCTCCGGGAGTGAGATGACCGGGTCGTGCGGCAGACGTGTTTAGTCTGATTTTGCTTTTGCGAAGAAACGGCCGCGTCGTCCCTGGTGGCAGAGCGTCGGTGCCGCTTCGCCTGGGGCCGTGAGGCCTGGTCGCGGGGCGGTGCGCGCTGCTCCGAAACACGGGTGCCGGCAGCGGGTCGTCTCCTAGCTGCGTCACCCGAGCCCCGACAGGAGAGCGCCCCGCCGTCACCCTCGGCTGCCGTTGCCCTGGGACCGGCCCTTCGCGCCCACTCGCCGCGCAGTGACCTGGCTGGCGCGCGGCGAGCGGTGGGCCCTGCGTTTACCTAGTGGAAGTCGTTCGTGCATGCCTTTGTCGTCGATCCCCTCGCTCCGGGGTTTGCAGGGAGGGACAGACAAACAGACTGACCGACTGGCAGAGAGGGGTCGGAGTGCGTCCTGACTTGGGACGACGAATCCCCATGGCTGCTCGGGCGCCCGCGTGGCGGGCTATATGGGTCCTGCCCGCCATGAGTCACCTGCGTCGGCTCTTCACGGCCTCGAACCGGGTGGCCCCCGGGGTGCCCGGGTAGTGGCCTCTGCGCTTCGGGAGGCCACGGGCCCTCTGCAGCCTCTGCCAGCCCACGCGAGGGTCTTGGGGGAGCGGCGAGGGCCAGGCCGGCGCCAGGAGGTGGGCACCGACCGCGGAGGCCGTCGCAGTGCTCTGGAGAGAGAGGTTCCCGTCCGTGGGTAGACACGCAGGAAGAAGACACGACCCTGACGCTCGGGTGAGAGCGGGGCCACAGCCGGGATGGTCCGGACCTCCTCGCCCGGCGTCGCGGAGAAGGGCAGCTTTTAGTCTCTCCGGGGACGGCTAACGCGTTTTAACGGGGCTTACGACTCCACGCCGGCCGTGACTGGGAAGAGGTTCGGAGGCTCCAGGTGCTGCGGGAGAGCGGGGAAGAGCCCCTTGGCCACGCCCAGGGCGGGAGAGGCCCGGGCGGCTGTGCGCTGCTGAGCAGGGCCTGCGGACGCCGCGGACCCTGGACAACAGGCTTCAGCTCCCTGGCCCCGCCCCTTGGGGGCTCCGCCCGCTTCTTGGCCGCTGGCGGCTTTCTGCCCAGGACCCTCCTGGGCACATGTGTCCCCCGGGTCCCCCCGCCCAGCACCTCCCTCCTGCCGCTGTTCACTGCCCTGCTGAGCACCGTGGGGGGACATACCGGGGTGGCAGCAGTGACACATCTCAGAGAAAAGGTCTGAAACTACAGAAAGATCCAGGTGACCTCGGGCAGGGTTCCTCGCGGGGCCTGCGTGTCCGGGAAGTCGGAACTATTTGTTCCCTTTGGGGCCACCGGCCACACGGAGGTGGGCAGCCGCCTCCCAGCTGGTCAGCTTGCAGGGGCCTCGGTCAGTAACTGTTGGCTGCACGGAATATTCACTCCCTGTTGGAAGTTTGCCTTTTCTCCTGGTGCTTTTTAATCTGACGGAACAAAAGCTTCTGGGCTCTGAAATGAGTTTTCTGGGTGTGACCTGGAGCATGTCCTTTGACCTTCCCATGGCTCTGTAAAGTGGAAAAGTTGGTAGTGTCCCATTTCACAGTGTTTGGTCCTGAAGATCAAAGGGCAATTGCGCATAAAGGATTTACAAGGGAGGGCAAGTGGCAGTAGTAAGTACTGTGTGTGTCAGCTGTCGTCGCTCTCCTGCTGTGGAGGTATACTGAGTACAGTGGTGCGTAAGAAGCATGCCCCTGAGTCTCGCTCAGGAAAACCTCCTTCTCAGTGTGGCCTGAGCCACTGGGACCTGCTGCCGGGATGAGGCCACGCTGGGCCCACCGCTGCTCCCTCTCCTGCACTGACCGCCCCACGCCCACCATGGCTTCTCCAGGGCTGACGGCCACAGTGCTGGGCGCTGCTGACCAGTGACAAAGTAGGTGTCATTTTACTGGGTGGGGGGTGGCCTATGTCCACAGTTGATCCTTTGTCTTGTGGGACACGTTTATGGCTTTTTTGGAGACCCCCAGGACCTGCCATCCCCCTTCCCCAGCAAGGCCAGACCCGTCCAGCTGGTTGCTCTCTGTCCTGGATGTGGGTGGCTGGTCCCCTGTTTCAGGCACGTTGGTCCCCCAGCTTGAGACCTGCAGGCTGCTTGCCACCAGTGCGATGCTGTCCTTTGGCTCTGCCTCCTGGCAGGTGCCACAGGCCTCACACCGCTAGGCTTCCTACGAGTTGAAGGGACACCTGTTGTCCGGTTAAGCCACGTCCTCTTCCCCGTGCTGACCCCTCACTGCGCTGCGTGGGAAAGGTGCGTGCAGGGCCTTCAGTCTCCCCATGAGGTTCACCTTTCAGACGCTCCCTCCCTTCGAGCTGATACTTCCATGCCTGGGGATCAATCTGGAGGCACTAAGCTCAAGTAATGAAAAAGCTTCCTGCTCAGGTGTTCTTCCTGCCTCCACTTCGCTGTCTCTGCTGACGGGGAGTGTCCGTCAAAGGCTGTCGGAGCTGGCTTTAGCCCCTCCACTGCAGATCCTCCATAGATGCCCCCTTGATTGGGAGGGTGCTCACCAGGGTGTGCTCTGCACTTGGGTGTCGAGTGAGAATGTGGGACAGAAGGGCTGTGGTGTAAACCCCGCTGCACAGCCTCTCCTGGGCCCCACACTCTGTGGTTGTCAGAGTGTTTTCTCCTTATAGATAGATTTGGTATCCAGAAGATCAAAACCCATTTTGAAATAGTGTTATTACTCAGTCGGTTTCATGTGTGTTGCACTTGAAAAGAAATGCAGCAGGAACCTGCTCGGCAAGCTCCTACCACCGGGGTTTCCGTGACCACACGTGCGGTGAGGACAGCTGGCCAGTTAGAATCAATTGAAAAGCTAGAGAAAGGCTTTGGAACTGTGCTTTTGAGTTTAAGAATTCCTTTGTGGTTGGAAAAGGCATTTTCCAGGCACACTGCAGATGGGGCTCGTTTTGGCCTCTCAACCCAGGAAACTCGGGGGTCACAGAAGCCGCTTTGCTTTACCCCAGGGCGCGCCCCACCCCGATAAAGACGGTGAACAGACACGGTGGTTCCCCACGAGCACGTGTTCTGCCGGGTAAGGCGTGGGTCGGGTGTCAGTCCCTCTGCGCTGTACGACAGATTCGAACTGTTGCAAATCTTTTGGAAAAAAATTGGTAACATGCACCTTCAAACAGTTCTTCCTTTTGCACTAATAATTTCATTTCTGAGACTTACTCCTAAGAAACTAAGTCCAATTAATGAAAAAGTTTTCTGTTTAGAGATGTTCTTCTCATGCTTTGTGTAATAGTTGAACTTGGAAGCCATTTAACATTCCTCACGATGAAATAGTTGAGTAAGGTCGGGTCTTAGCACGCAGGGGGATATTATGCAGTTGTTTTCATGTGCTTTGCAAAAACTTGTAATAGGAGAAATGTTCTTGCCATGGTAAAGAAAGCAAAGTAACTATTTATAGAAATATAAGTGTATGCTTATAAAGTTCCATGTACACAGTAAACAGTTATGTAAAACCAAAAAGTAAAAATGATAAAACAGACCCCAACTTCTATTTAGATAAACAAAAAAAAATTATCTCACCAAATGTCAAATTAATATTATTTTGTATAGTTGGGAATAAGGTTGATTTTTTTGTCCACTTTTTTCCTGTTATTTTCCAAAATGTGTACAGATGATTTTTAGAATGGTTGAAACAAGATTTACCCACATAAAATGCTTTCCCAGCACTGATTTACATAAATGTGTGATTTTTATGAGACAGAAACCCATCAGTGCCTAAATCCACTTTTTATGGCCGTCTGTCCCTTTGGGTCATCACTGAGAACCCGCCCCACCTGAAGGGACACGACCTGTTCCTTCAGTCCTGCAGCCTGAGTGAGACGGCAGGCAGAAGCTAGGTCTCTTTTTAAGAAAGGACAATTCCAGTGTGGAATCTCCTCCCCCTCCCCCAGCACTGGAAATGCCACCTGGGAACTGCATCCTTCACTTAAAAGCTGAAAATCTGGATTATGTGGAGGAACCCATTCAGATTCACGAATAACATGCAAAGGCCATTCAATTGTGAAAGGCCTGAACAATAAAATGAATTGCTTTGAGGTTGGTTATTTCTGAAGATGAGATTTTTCCCCCCCTAGAAATATTTGAAAGAGTGAATTTGGCTGCTGGAAGTCATTCCATCAGTTTGTGGGGAACAGAGCTGTAACAGGATGAAGGGACAAGTGAGTAGTTAGGACACAAGAACACATGGAAGGCAGCAGCAGAGGCTAGAAGACGTGGGCTGCGGTTCACAGCTGGGGTGGGCCGTGTTCTGTGAGGGCCCTGTGAGCAGTGGAGAGGTAGGGGACCCTCAGAGCGGAGGTCTGTGCAGTGAGACACCTGGTCTTGTGAACTTGGAAGATTGTATGTTAGGGCTTCTCTGAATATCTAGTCTTTGCTGCCATTTCAAGAAAATACCATGAACAGGTATTGGCAGTAGGAGTCATTCTAAAAATATCTGAAATTAGTTTGTCTTAGTATTTTAAAAGTGTTTTTACATGCAGTCTACAAATTTTAACTCATTCTACAACCGTGAAGTGCAGGGGAAAATAATTATTTTTTCTCTATAATGGATCTGGTTTTCCTCTTGAGAGCTCACCTTCAGGTTAGTGAGAGCAAATTAGCCTACAGTGCAAACCAGCTTACACTGAGACCCACTGGGGGGAGCAGCCTCGAGCGGCAGCGAGGCTCTGTGGGAAGTGGTTCGCAGAGAAGGGTCCCTGGGACGGAGTCCGGGTGCGGGGAGGACACTGCTTGTCTCCAGGGACGGGCCAGCGCTGGTTCGGGCTGCTCCTGGGTTCTGTCTGGGACGCTGACTTCCCCAGTGATGGGTCTGCGGCTGGAGAACTACCAACCCCTTGAATAGCTTCGGCCACAGTGCAGAGTGACCTGCCATTTCCCCTCAGTTCTCGGTGGCTCTGAGCATTGTTTGATCAAATTAGATCCTTAAATTGTCATGCATTGGGTGAGCTAAAAAGTTCATTTCTTTTTTTCCCTATACGATGGCTCTAGTAGCACTTAGTTGTCTCTAACCTCACTCAGTTTTGTTAGATTGTGTTGTGACAGCTGTCATATCAGTGTGCATTAAAAAAAGCCATCAGAATTGGTGAATTTTTGTGCAACCATTTTAATATTGAAGATGGAAGAAAATATGCAGTGTTTTTGGCATGTTATTATTTCAAGAAAGGTAAAACTGCAAAAAGGGACTTACACAGCATATGCAGGAGGTGCTCTTGCTGATCGAGCGTGTCAGAAGTGGTTTGTGAGGTTTCATGCAGGAGATTTCTCGCTGGACGATGCTCCAGGGGCGGGCAGACCAGTTGGAGCTGACAGCGGTCAAATCGGGACATAGGGAACAGTCAGCGTTCTGCCGCGTGGGCGACAGCCAGTATACTCAAGATATCCAGATCAATAAAGTTATTGGTGAAAATGAAAAACGTGTCTTGTATTTTACAGAAAAAACTAAACAAACTTTTTGGCCAACCCAGCACACGGGTGTGTGTTTGTACGTGTCATGCGCGTGCGTGCGTGTGTGTGTGTGCATGGTCATGGGTGTGTTCAGGGGGGCAGCGGGGGGGGAGAGGAAACAGGCGGTGAAATCACTTTTGTGTCTCACGAAGTGCAAGGCACGAGGAGGCACCGTCTTTGTACCTGACCAGCCCAGAGACCTCAGTGGCACGGCTCCTTCCGTGGAGGAAGTGAAGTCATCCGGCCGAGAGGTGGTCTCCGCCACGGACCCTGAGCGCTCACGCTCACTCCAATGTCCCTTGGCAGCGGTAGCAGCGGAGCACGACGTTTTGGGTCTCTTGGTGCTCATTCTGCAGCGTTGCCACAAGTCGGCTGTGCCAGCATGTAGCGTTCACAGATGGCGCAGGGAGTGCCGGGGTGGCCACATCGTCACTGAGCGTGGGCGCTGTCCCCAGAAGTGTTCTCTCGCGCACAGGCACGTGACTAGTGTCAAGTGCCTACTGAGAGTGAACATATTTTCATGCTATTTTTAATGTTAAGGCTAAGGTGTTGTTGCCGTTCTTACAAATTTCAGTAAGAGGTTATGTGACAGAAATATCTGGCATATTTGATACAAGTATTCAATCAATTTTCATTTCCATTGTTTTTTTTTTTGTAAAAGTATTGAAAGTATTTATTTATTTATCCTTGTATTTTGTTAAATTTATCTGGGTGACGTTGGTACTAAGAGGACGTGAGCTCCGAGTGCACGGCCCTGTAACACACCATCTCTCTGTTGCGCTGTGAGCTCACCGCCCCAAGTCACGTCTCCTTTCGTCGCCTGTGCTCACTCGGCCCGTCTACCCTCCCCCTCCCACCCCCGCCCCCACGGCCTGGTTGGACACTGCGTGCTAGTTCAGATCCACGTTTGTAGCTCAGAAGCGATGTTGGTGTGAGCCCCAGTTTGCTGTCTTAGCTCTGCCAGCGTCACTCGTCTTGTCTCTCTGCTTACCATCCCACTGTCTCTGTTAAATCAGTTGTTCTGCAGCATCACACAGTGTGTAGAGGGCTCACCCTCTGTCCACTAAGTGGCTTTTCCCTCCAGGCTTGTCCTCCATCTTCCTGTAATTCCGCACCTGCTCCACTCCCACCTTTTCATGCCCACAGGTTTGCAGGGTTGTTTTTTTCCTTGTGCCTGAGCTGACTTTGTATTTGATCCAATATAGAGCCAGTGACTTCCTAACCTCCTCCTTGTCATGTGAGAGAAGACTTCATTTTCCTCTCCAAGCTAACCCTCGAAAGCCAGGTTATTATTTTTTGTCTTCTCTCCATGTTTGAGTAGAGGAAGGAGAAAAGAGGAGGCGAGGCCGGGGAGGGTCTGCCCTGCCTCCCGGATTGTGCTGAGTGTGTGTGCTGAGCAGGCCCGGCAAGGCGCCTGTGGAGCTCCATGGGGGGAGCTCCCTTGAGTCTCAGCTTGTTCTTCAGCCCGGGCTGCAGCTCTGGGGCCTTGGCTTTCCGCCGACAGAGTCGCCCACACTGGCCGCTGCCCCCGTTCCCCCTGCTCACCCTGCCGACCATTCCGTGGCTGCTCTGCGAGAAGAGGAAAAGGTGAAGACACACATTCAGTCTGCTGCTGGGCAGGTGGGGGCACTAATAAAAGCCCCAGCTACGCAGACTGCCCATCGCCCCTTTAGGCGTCGGTGGGGAGGAGGAGGGCTGTGGCCGGGAAGACGCGTCACTCGTCTTGTCTCTCTGCTTACCATCCCACTGTCTCTGTTAAATCAGTTGACCACAGAACCTCCCTCCACTCCGGGTCCTCTGCAGGCTTCCTTCTGTCGCTGTGAACAAAGCACGTCTCTCATCTGACGCTTTTCCCTTCTGCTGTGGCCCGTGTTTGCTCCCTTGCTTAGATATCAGTGGCGGGAAGTTCTGTGGTCCAGCCTAAATTTGCTGTGTTGACCCGGAAATCCTCTCAGCCTGCAGATTGGGTGTGGGCCCACCCAGCGTGCAGAGGGACGAGGTAGCGTGCTCCTGAGCATGCTAACTAGTGGAGGGGCCGTGAAGAGCAGGCCCATTCCTTTCTCTTCCAGACCATTGCGTTTTACACTGAAGCACCCTGAACACGAGGATAATTCATTCATTGATATGAAATTGATTAAATTAATATGTATAATACATAAACATTTACATGATGGTCTTTGGGAAAGGACCTGCCAATTTATTTCTGTTAGTTCAATAGACACTTTCCCACCTGGCAGGTGTGGCTCAGTGGGTTGGGCATCGTTCTGTAAAGCAAAAAGGTCACCAGTTCGATTCCTGGTCAGGGCACATGCCTGGGTTGTGGGCCAGGTCCCTGATTGGGGTGTGTGAGAGAGACAAACAAAAAATAAAAAACCAGGCACTTTCCCAAGTAGCCGTGTATAAAATTAATTCTTCCACATGGTGCGGTTAAAATGCACGCGGTGCTCACTATTCATTTCTTCACTTGTCTCCCCCAGCGTCAGTGAGGTGTGATTGACATGCAACGTGCAGGCTGTTGGCTGATTGCATTTGTGTGCTGCGGAACGATCACCATCACAGCATTAGCTGCCTCCTCCATCTGGTCACAGAGTTACTGTTTCTTCTGCAGTGAGAGCACTTAGCAACATTCCATCTTTGATGGCCGTTGTTGTGTGATGGCCATCGTTAGCTCTGCTCACCACGGGTGCATTAGACCCCCAGACGTGTGGATCTTACAGCTGGAAGTTCAGACCCTCTGGCCAGCAGCTCCCCCGTTTCCCCTCCCCCACCCCTGTAGCCACCACTCCATCTCTGTTTCTCTGTGAGTTTGACCATTTTTAGATTCCACATGTAAGTGACCACATATACTTGATTTTCTCTAACATTTCACTTAGCATATGCCCTCACGTTTTACCCAGCTCACTGCAAACAGCAGGCTTCCCTCCCTTGTCCCACCTGAGTAGTGGTGTGCCCACCGTCTGTGTGCTCCGCAGCCTCTGTCCCCACTCACCTGATGGACCCTTGGCTGGCTTCGTGCTGTGTCTCTTGTCTGTGTGCTGCGTTGGACATGGGGCAGGGTGTGGGTGTCTCTGCAAGATCCCGACTTCAGTGCCTTCCGATGAGCACCTGGAGGAGGGAGTGCTGGGTCACACAACACTCCTCACTCAGTTTTTTGAGGACCCTCCACACTGTTCCCCACGGCGGCTGCACCTGTTTGCCTTTTCACCGACAGTGCCCCAGGGTTCCCTTTTCTCTGCCCCCCCCCCACGTGCTTACTGTTTAAAATAACCCTGTGTGATAATCCCCTAAGTTGTGGAACATTTTAGTAGTTTGATTTTTTAAATATACACTTGTTTTGTTTTGTTTCCGTAACAAAGTGCAGCCAAATCAGGAGTTACCCAGAGAGAGGTTCTCCCCTTCCCAGCCCCCCCCACCCCACAAGGATCTGAGCCAAGAGGAAGGTCCAGCTGGCCAGCGGCTTATGGGAAGTGCGGGGCTGGGGAAATGGACTAGTAACACATGTTCCAGGAGTGGGGTTCCTGTGGAAAGCAGTTCCCTCCAGGTCTGAGGTGCTTGCTTCTCAGGGGAGGCTGCATTTCCCCGCTGTCCTTCGAGCCTCCGGGAGTGAGAGCCCCCACGCTCAGGGCACTTGACGGGAGACCACAGTGGGCAGCTCTCCTCCACTGATGGCCCAGGCGACTGTGTTCAGCCTGGCGGGCCGCTCTGTCTCACGATCCCAAAGTCTTTTTCACTGGGCCCCAGGCCTCTGCTGGTGAGGAAGCACAGGAACCAATGTCTGTATGTTTGCCAAAGCCAGGAGGTTCGTTCTTACTCCTCCTCCCGACTTTTGCTTGGCTGTTGCCGAGTGTCCCCAGTGGAGGCCCGTGCAGAGCCCAGGTCTCCCTGGTGCGCTCACTGCTCTCACCTTCCTCTCAGCGGTTCTTAACGTGGCTGCATGTCAGTGGCGTCAGGGCACTTGGTGAGGCTCAGTGTGTGCCCGCCATTAGAGATTCTGATCTGAAGCCCTGGGGTTGGGCGTGGGCATCTGCCTGTCAGCAACGTCCTGTGTGGTTCCAAGGGGAACAGCCCCTCCCCCACTTGTTTAATGGCTTTAGTGACAATGTCCATGACTTCGATTGGAACTCGGCCCTCAGAGGAATGCTTCCTGGGCCTGGGGTCAGAGCAGCAGCCTTTCTTCCCGGGTCCCAAAAGCCCAGGGATCACGCTGTTGCCATGACTTGCGCTCCCAGGGACGTCAGAGTGTCCTGTGGACGAGGGAGACGTTCAGTGAGTCATTTTGTCTGACAAGCTCTTACTTTTGAGGGTCTGAGAAAATGGATGGAATTGTATTTACTGGGTGGGGGGAGCTGCTGTTTAATTCACAGGTCCAGATGCCCACTTCTGTCTGCAGCCCTGGACGCGTTTTCTAACCTGTGTCCCTTTCCCTGAGCTCCTTTCCGGCCGCTCTTTCCTCTGCGCACTTCAGAGCCGCCACGTCCCGTCCTGGGGTGAGGCTGCCTTTGCTCCACAGAGGAGGGGCCCGAGTTTGCTTCTGAATGCTTGGTGCCCCTGGTGCTGCCACCAGGAGGTCTTCCTGGCGGAAAGTGCCACGGGTTGACCTGACGCAAGCGACACCAGACACATGGATTCCCTGAGTCTGGGAGAAACTGATTTCGTTGTGGCGACGTCAGTGCGTGTTGACATTCACCCAAGTGAGTAGTTTCCGAAGGCGTGATAAGTCTTGACGTTTGTGGAAACGTGCACGTGTGGCTCAGTGTGTGTGTGTGTGTGTGTGTGCTCACACATGCGCGTGCACACAGGTATCTATACTGTGCTCTTTCTGAGCACCTTGTAAAAAGCAGTTTCTCCCAAAGACCTTGTTTCGTCTTGTTTGTTCATCAGTTCTTTCTTTATTCTTTCCTTTGGTTGTTGATAGGAAGGAAAACTAGGCTTGTGAAGAAATCTGGTTGCTTTTCACCCACTGGTGAGGCTCATTTTCCTGCCGAGCATGAGATTATTGCCAAGTGGGCATTATCTGCTGTCTCCGTCCACATCGAGTTTAGCAGAACAACGAAAAAGTAAAATGTTTCCACTCTCCACATCCATCCAAGGATGCTTTACTCCAGCATTTGTGAGGCCGACGCTGACTCCCGGACCACATCTGAGAATCCACCTCATTTTATCCCAGTGTTTTCCCATTAGGTGGTCTGTGCACGTAGACATGTTTAAAGTCAAGTGTGCATTTTGTCAGAGTTAAGCGATCGCTCTACCATGCAGTTAGATGGGTACAAAACAAACATCAGACCCTTGCTGTCTCCCATGCAGGTGGATATTTATAATTAGGTGTTCCTTTGGACCGTTACAGCTCCTCCTGGCTAAGCAAAAACATCAGTCGGTGGCCAGCACCTCTGATTGACTGTCTGCTGTCTGCCTGGCCCTATGCTCTGCTCTGAGGTCACGTCACTTGGTTTCCTCTTGGTCTTTGTCCGCATCCTGTGCTGCATTCGCCCGGTGCCGCTCCTGCTGTGGTCAGGGAGACGAGTGGACTGCGCTTGCTTAATCAGCAGGTTTCCTTCCTGGCTGGAAGGGGAGGATTTAGAGGAGGGCCAGTTGCCATCCCATGTACAGGGTGGGCAAAAGGCAGTCTACAGTTGTGAGTGTGTAAAACACAAAGTTTTTTCTTGTTAAAATATATTTAAAAAAAGACTTCATTTATTTTAAAAGAGAGGGGAAGGGAGGGAGAAAGAGGGAGAGAAACATCAATGTGCGGTTGCCTCTCACACACCCCCTACTGGGGACCTGGCCTGCAACCCGGGCATGTGCCCCCACTGGGAAGCGAACTGGTGACCCTTTGGTTCGGAGGCTGATACTCAACCCACTGAGCTACACCAACCAGGGCCACAAAGTTTCCTCTTGTGTTGTTATTTATTAACAGCTGCATTACTTGCCACATGAACAACTGCGAACCTGCATTTGCCCCACCTGCATGTGTGCACACGTGCCCCTGCTGCTGGCCTAGATGCTTGTGTTTTCTCAAAAGTCTTAGGTCAAAACCCTGATCTCCCTGGGGATGGTGGCAGGAGGGGGGCCTTTGGGAGGTGCTTCTGCTGGGAGGGTGGAGCCTGAAGAGGACTCAGCCCTTGTGAGGGTGGGGAGAAATCGCCTCCCTCCTGCCCTTTGAGGACACAGGGAGGAGTCAGCGGCCAGGACGCTAGCTCTGGCCCGAGCACGCTGGCACTCAGACCTCAGACCTCTAGCCTCTAGGACCGTGAGAAACTAATTTCTGTGGTCTGGAAGCTGCCTGTTCTGGCATTCCGTTGTGGCTGCCCGAATGCATCAGGATGCCCCCTTATGCGTGTCTGTCTGAGGCAAAGCAGTTAGTTCCCACGAGGCGTTCAGCAGGCGGATGTTCCCAGGGGAGTTTCCAGCCAGTGACAGAAACTCTTAATAACAGTTGGGCACCCTGATTCTCGGGGTGGGGGGCTGAGGTCAAGAAAGGAGAAGATACTGCAAACAGGGCAGAATCAGTTGTTCTCATTAACACGGTGGCCCAAATGCATCTGGGCTCTGAATCTCGCTGGAGCAGCAGGGAGGCGAGAGGCAGGTGGAGCCGGTTTCTGGGGCAGGGAGAGAGCTCTGATGTGACAGAGGCCGTGTGGCAGTGGCCAAGTCCACTCCCTGGGGAAGGAGCTTGAGGCTGATGGAGAAAATGACAGCTTGCCTCCTGCTGATGTGCAGCTAAGCTCGTGACTCAGACGGGGCTCTGTGTTAAAGTGGTTGGCGCCGCCGTCCGTGGAGCCAGCGTGGCCCCTGATAGGATGTGTCAGCGTGGTCTGCAGATGCTCCATGGGAATAAAGAAAAGCCACTCTGGACTTCAGCCCGTGATTTCCATGGAGTGTCTGTGGTCGAAGAAGCCTTTACACTCCGCGTGTGCAGTGGAAAGAGGGCAGTGGATGGCAGAGTGGTAGATGGCTTCTTTTTCATTTCTTTTTTATGCCGTGAAAATTTGAAGTATAAAACGTACCGGTACAGGAGCCTTTCCCCACGAATGCCCAGGATGATCAGGCGATGTGACTGCAGATGTGTTGTGGGCTGTCCTGATCCCCCGGACTGCCCTTTCTTCTGGGCTGCAGACCCGTCAGACTTGCGTCCCAGGGGCATTTCTGTTGTGTGGAAGGATCGGGTCTTGCCTTTCACGTGTGTTTCTCAGTGTTCACGGAATGGCGCGTGGCGCCACTGCGTCCCTGGCTGAATCGTCCTGGGAACGGCCCTGTCAGCTCCTGGCAAACAGTGGCGAAAGTGAAGTCTGGTCTGGGCCCCTGACATCCAGTGTGTCCTGTCCACCACGCCCCAGCGACCCTGCTCTGAGCTCCACTCCCTCCCGTTCTGGTTCGTCATGCTCCTCTTATCTCGTGTTCATCCGTGGTCTTGTTTATTAGCAGGACGTTTGGTGTGAGTAGGTGTAACACGTCAGTGCACGGTGTTTGTGACTAGAACAATATTCCTGGTGTTTGGTGTTATTGTGCAACTGAACACAAGGGACTTCGGGGCCGGCAGCAGACGGGGGAGGCACTGGGTACAGGGACCATCAGTGGGGCATGAACATGACTGGTTTCGTCAGCCACTTTGGCCTGTATGACCTGGCCTTGACCTTGGGGACGGCGGTGCTTGGGATTCTTCCCTCTTTTCGCGATGCGCCTGCTGAGGACTTCCTGCAGAAGCGAGAAGAGGGCGTGGAGCAGAGTGGTGCCGTGTGGACTGGGACAGGCAGTGCGCAGGGCAGGGCGAAGGCCTGGAGCCCAGGGATGCGGGTTCTCTTTGTGCTTCATGATGCCCTGCCTGTCGCTGTGTGTGTGAACCGAGGGTGGTGATGACGGTAAGGGTGGTGGCGGTGGCGGCAGCAGTGGCAGCAGTGGTGGTAAGGGTGACAGTGGCGATGATAAGGACCAGCATTTACAAGCACTTCGTACATGCCAGGTATTGTTCTCCCTGTCAGACAACAATGAACGTGGCTAATCTTCACAGTACCCTTGTAGACACAGGTATTGTTTTCCTTACTTTACAGATGAGGAAACTGAGACATCAACAGGTTAAATATTTTTTTTCAGGTCACACAGCAAAGACAGGGTCACAGCAATGTGGACGGGCTTCAGGGCTCATGACCATGACTGACATCCCTTTGGAGTCCAGAAGTCTGTTTTAAAGGGCGCTCACACTCTGAGGAAGCAGGTGAAACAACACGTCACACTGGATTTGAAGGCCAACTTAATAACTGTAGACACAAGTTAACAGTCCATGTTTCAGAAATACACGTTCCTACACCCATCGTTCACTGGTCAGTCGGTCAGTCATCTGTTTTAAGTGTGAACCCGGGGGTCAGTCTGCTCTGCCGGCTCTCGCTAGTCCGATGCCCAGGGCGGGCCCCCAAGAGAAATGGGCACTGAAGCCAGCTGCTGACCACCCTGAGGAGAGGTCTGTCAGATCGTTTTTTCTCCGATGGCTTTACTTAAGAAGACAGAAGAACCAACAACAAAAAGAATAGCAGGACAATCAAGTAGGACACTCATGATTTGTGACACTGTCGCACTGCAGTCTGGCTTCCTCACCCAGGTGTCGGGGCCACTAAGGAAAGCAGTTCCCGTGACCTGGAGAACGGGCCCGACCAGCAGTGTTCCCGCAGCCCCGTCCGATGCACGGCTTCCGTGGCCTTGAGTGGACGTGCGTGCGCAGTCTCGCTGTGCTGTGCAGTGTACTCTGGCACCCGGCCGTCTTTGTGCGTAGTGTGTAAGGGGATAGGGCTTCCTGCTGGGGAGCACACAGGGGACAGGTGTGACGTGCAGTGTGACCCGTAGGGACATGCGGGGGGACATACACTTGCATCGTGTGTGGCTCGCCCACCCGTGGATAAAGGCGTGGCAGACATCCCCACGGCTCCGTGACTGCTACTCCATCTGCCCGAATCCCGTGAACTAGTCGGGGCTCGAGTGGCCACAACACGCACGGAGTTTCAGGACTGCTCTCCCTGAGAAGCCCTGAGTGTCTCACTCCTGTGTCGTCTGTGTCATTCAGTGTCATTCACAGACCTGCTCTCATTCGTCCTTGCGCTGCCCCCATTGCTCCTGTGGCATTTGCAGGGTCAGCCCTGTTTCTGGCATCTTCTCTGGTGTGGCCCCGTCATGCAGGCTGGCGGGAAGTCGGCGGGAGCCCTCCCGGCACAGCACCTCTGCCTCTTCGGCGTCTCCGTGTCGAGAGCTCCCCTCACCCTGTGAGTAGAGTGTTCGGCCTCCTTCGGGAGTGGAGAGGTCAGGTCCTTTCATGAAGGTCTCAGTTACAGTCTGGCTTACTTGCGGCGTGGTCAGTTTTCTTTGGAGGTGTCAGTGTGGAGGCGGCAAAACTCACCCGCGGACTCGGTGGTCTCCCGTTTCCGCAGGGGTCTCTTGGAAGAGAGCGAGTCCAGGCCGAAATGCCCCCGTGTGCCCTGTCCATGGATTCTCAGTTCCACCCCGCCCAGATGGTGGGGCTCAGACAGCCGTGTGAGAGACTCCTGCAGCTTCACACTTACAAGGCAGTGGGTGTGAATAGACGTGTTTCATCACACAGCAGCACAGATCAGGGAGCTAAGGAAGTCCCCAGTGATTTGTCTAGGAAGACAGGCCTGGAAGAAAGGGTGAGTCTATCTCAAAAATTAGGGAGTGGACTGTGGCTATTAGGGATTCCCACAGTTATGGTCATTTCTTTGAAAATATCTAGTCAGCGTGTCCAAGTCTGTTCTCATAACATCTTGAAGAAACAAGGAAGAAGAGAACCTTCCTACTTCATTTTGTTGAGTGTAATCGATGGCTGTGACTCCAGCAGACTTGCCGGAACCGGAGCAGGTGCGCCCGTGGAGCGAGCCCGTGGCGACGCCAGGCTGGACCCGGCTCTCCCCACGGCAGACGCCCCCGCTCCCGTGGCTGGGCGTAGGGAGTCGTGCCACACCCAGGGTGGCAGCCGCCAGTCACGTTAGGGTGTTTCCGATTAAATGAGTTAAACGTCAGCAGGAGTTAGAGTTAGTCCCTCCCGCACACCCACCAAGGTCCAGCGGCGTTCCCGCCGCCTCGGACGGTGCAGACACGGAACGTCCGTGTCACAGAAGGCGCCCTCGCGCGGGGTGGTCGGAGCCGGAGCTCGAGCAGCGAGCTGTTGCCGACTGGCTGGGAAGTAGGGGCCACGCGGGGCCTCGGTTAGTCAGGTGGGGGCCGCCACTAAGACCTGGCGAGGGGTGCGGGAAGGGGGCAGAATGCCTTCTGAAGGGTTGCTCTGCTCCCAAAGCCGACAGAAAGTGACCTTTCTGGGGGGAAGGGGGTGACAGCTTAGACCTCCTCCGAAAGCCCCTCTGGGCGCTGATGCGAAGTTCAAGGATCTGCTCCCTCCCTTGGCCTTCTACTTCAGTGTGCTACCAGGTGGTCTAGAAATCCTCATGTGTGGGGTTTATGGAGAGTGGCGTCCGGGCGCTCAGACCTGGCCAGAGACGTCATGTGTGTGCCTTGCCTTTCTCCCACTGTGGAACCTCGGTCTGCGTGAGCCGCCTCTCCCAGGGAGGCCCCAAGGACTGCCACTCCGGTTCCGGGGCCCAGAGGTGTCCGACAGCACAAAACGCAGCATGGTGGTTGAGGTACAAATATATGAACAGGCTAGAAGGGATGAGGGCTGCTGACAACATGCATCTGGCTACTGGAACAGAAATCAAGGCAGCAGGGTTGGGCAGGCTGAGAAAGGGAGGTGTGAAGGGGATTGCCGGAAAGCTGGAGGGCTGCAGGGTCTTTGCCCTGGAGATTTTTAACCAGGAAGGATGAACACAAGTGGAACATTTCTTACCTGGCTGATGCAATTCCCTGCTCTGTAGTCTCCTGTCCTGAGCATTGCCCATGAAGCCCCTGGAAGAGTCATGTCCCCATCCCTGTGACCCCTGGGCCCTGTGAGGGTGACCCTGTTTGCAGAAAGGGTCTTTGCAGATGTGATCAGGATGTTGAGACGAGATCAGCCAGGATTACCCGGGTGTGCCCTAAACCCTGCGCCAAGTGTCCTTATAGCAGACAGAGGAGACAGGCATATGGGGGGAGGGCGGCCATGTGGAGGCTGAGATTGGAGTAATGCAGCAGCACCCAAGAGTGCTGGCAGCCACTGGACGCTGTAAGGGACAAGGAAGGATCTTCCTCTGGAGCCCTCCGGGAGTGTGGCCCTGGCAGCACCTTGACTTCAGACTTCTGGTTCCGACTCCTGGACTCCAGGCTGAGAGAGGATACATTTCTGTGGTTTCAAGCCATCAAGTCTGTCACACAGGAAGCTGATAGATCCCCTTGGACACATCCCCCGAGCACTGTTAGAACGATGGGTTTAAGGCAGGAGGTTCATGCTGCTGTGAATCCACGTTCCCCTGAGGATCCCTGGATGTGGCCTCAGCCCGCCTTCCTCATGACTCAGGTCTGGGCACCAGAACCCTGCCCTCTGGCTGCTTCACCGTGCCGTGTGTCCCTCAGCCCTGTCCGCAGTGTCCTGTGGAGGCTCGCCCGACTGTCCGAACTCTTGATCTTTCCACGTGCTGGGCAGAGTCCCGGTCCCCCCGAAGACACTGCCCCTCCCACCTCCCCCATCGTCACCTCTGCATCTTGGGCACACACCTGTTATGATGCAGTGCTTTTGCGCATGCATCCATTCAACAATATTCAAAAAATTAAATCAATGTTTAATAGGTGATACACTTACATGTTTCAAAAATAAAAATAATTTTCAAAATGTTTGTGGAGAAGACACCCCCAGTGTTATCCCCACCCACTTTCCTTCTTCCTGCTAACCAGGTGACCAGTCAGAGGTAATGCTTCCTCGTGCGAATGCCTATTTCCTTGCACAGGGCAGCCCGTTGCGTGCACTGTAGGGAAGTTTGCTTCTCCCACTCAGCAGCACGTCCTGGAGCACTTCCTGTCATGTAGGGCCCTCCACAGTCCTGTTTTAGGGGCCTGCAACATTCCGGCAGAAGACCCTGAATAATGCACCAGCCCCCAGCTGCGGCACCCTTGGTTTGTTTCTGTCATTTGTTACTCGAGACACTGATTTAACAAAAACTTCAGCGCACGTGTCGTTTCACACGCCTGCAGGTTTCGCATGGACTTCCCAGAGTGAGGTTGTTGGGCCAACCGGCGGGTATAAATGTGATGGAGGGGACCCGGCACGTGTGTGTGCTGGCGAGGAGGGGGCGGAGGGGAGGGAGGGGCGGGTCTGTGAGTAGGCCCAGCACCCTGAACGCCCATGCTTTTGTTTTTCCTCCTGTGTGGTGGTTGGAGCAGCGGTTTCCATTCCTGTGACCCAGGAGCACAGTGGCTCAGAGCAGCTGGTGGTGACCCGCCATCTCTGGGTCCGCGGCCTGTGGGGCTTGGTGGGCCCTCTGCTCCGGGTCTCAGGGCTTTGCTCAGGCCCGAGGTTCCCCTGAGGCTGCAGGTCCTGACTGTTGGAAGTCCTTCCTCATCTTGGAGCGTGGAGGCTCCGCCCCCTGAGGCCCCGCCCCCTGAGTCTCACTCAAGACGCTCCCCAACGCCAGGCCAGCTCCTCCAGGCCAGCCGCGCGCCGTCTGCTGAGATGAGTTATTCTCGGTGACGTACGGTGGGCTGTTGTCCCATCCCATTCGCTGTGCGATGTGACCTCGACAAGGAAGTGGTGTCCCAGCCCCGTGGAGTTGGGCACCACTTTTATCACGCACTCACTCAGTTTCCGTGCCCTGAATAGGTGCATTGGAATCTCTTTCTGGAATTTATCTCCTCTCCTTCGGTTGGTTCCATGTGTCCCGGTATCGCACTGTTTTAATTACTGGAGGTTTGTACTGTATTTATTGGCTTATAAGGCTTTTCTTGTTGGAGATTTCGTGGTTATTATTACTAGTTTATTTTTCCATGTGAACTTTAGAATTATCTAGTTCTAGGACGAAATTTCTTCTTTTACTGTTCTTACTAAGGTTGTTAAATTTATCAGTTAACGTAGGGAGAACTGGCATTTTTATGACAGAGTCTGCTTACAGAGTTGGTCTCTCTTTCTGTTTATGCAGGTCTCCTGCGTCGTTCAGGAATCCGTCATGATTTCTCGCATTCCTTGTTAGGTCTGTATCTAGATATTTTATCCTTTCCAGAACCGTTGGTGACATTAGGAATGGATCTTTTCCATTATATCTTCTAAGTGTTGTTTGTATATGTGAGAATGTTTATTAACATTATGTATGATTGCAGTGCTGTTTAGAAATGCTCTGTGCAGAAACTGAACTCCCCGCACCCAGCGTGCTCGCGGCCCCAGGGAGCTGATGGGCTGTGCAGGAGGCAGAGGGAGACGTGTGGGCAGACTGACAGATGCATTGCTGCTGTGGTCGATGCTGTGCAGGGACTGGCCGAGCGCCTTGCCCAGTGACAGAGACTTTCAGGGTTTGGGCTGTGCTGTGTCTCTAGGTCTCCCGGACCCACTGCGTGAACCAGGAAACAGAGCAGAAAATATTTGTCGGGCTGAGAGTTCACTTGCTTGGAGAGTAGAGCCCTGATGTTTTTAATTTCATTGCCTTACAACCACAAAGCCCAGATGTTTCAAACAATTTTATATTTTAAATACTCTGCTTTTATGACCATATTATCACACCATGGGTCTTAAGGATTTAAGAAATTGGCCACCAGAGTTACAGCTTTTGTTCAGAGTCCTTATGCGTCTCGGGCCCGTGAGCGAGGCCTCGCAGTGCACCACCCGGGTGTTTGGAAGGTAGCTTACCTGCAGGGGGCACGTCCACCCTTCGTAAAGCTTTGATTCATGTGTCAGACTAGTTTCCTGAGCCTGCCAAAGGCTTCTGTGTTCTTCCAAGCATGGGTGCTAAGGTTTTCATCTTTTATACAGCAGGAAAGAAAGAGAATGCTCTCGTAGGGAAAATTCTGTTTTGTACGTACGGGCTTCCACTGCTGTTTCCTCCTCACTCTGCAAACGTTCCTAAACTGTAAGAAAAGAGTGCAGTTTTGTCTGTTAATTTGTATTTATTTACAGTCTTTTCAGTTCTGCAAGAGACTTAGACCAGCTTGCAGGAACATTCGAGTGCTGCAAAGCCACGTGCGCTGGAGAAGGAGAAGTGGGGCAGCAGACTCAGTGGAGACGTGACGGGCGTGCTGTCCACCGGCTCCCGGTGGGGCTCGAACCTGTGGGGACGCGGACTGAACACTGACGCAGTTCCAGTAAGAGTGGGAAATCGCGGATGCCAGCAGAGGGGCTGGGCGCTGACTCCGTAACAGGCGGCGGCGTCAGCTCTGTGAGGTGCACGCGGTAGTTCGGTCCTGACGACAGCTGCCGGGCGGCGAGGTGTGGACTCTGTCCCTCTTTGCAGGGGGACATTTATTGCTCCCGTTGGGCAGGGAAGGAAGTTACGGAGAGGACTGTTGTCGCGGGGACGCTGCACAGGTTCATGAGCACAGTCCCCACGCTGTCCGAGCCGTGCTCAGGCCCTGAGTGTGGCCCCTGGGCTCCCGTCGGGGTGGCCACAAATGTGGCCCAGCACAAAGTTGTAAATTACTTAAAACACTGAGGGTTTGTTTTTTTTTTGTAAGATTATGTATTGCAGTGTGTTTAATGTGTGGCCCAAGACGCTCTTCTTCCAGTGTGGCCCCGAGACGAGACGCCAGAAATGTTGGAAACCCTGGAAGTTACAGTGTTTCAATATCATGTAGGCAATTCTTTAAAAACTTCCGTCTCCTGGCTAAGTGACGGGTAGAAGTAGGAAGACTTGACTTTGAGACTGTCGCACGTTTTGGATTAGACACTGTGGGTGAGAGGCCAGCGTCAGAGTCCAGCAGCCCTAGACCTGGAGGCTGAGGCAAACCTGCTCCCTGAACGTCAGCCCCAGGTGCATGCGCACAGGTGTATCAGGCAGTTCCTGCTGGGCTGGGCCGTAGGGGCCAGCACAGGTGACTGTCATTTGCCCCTAGCAGGTCCAGTCTGCATCTGACAGCTGTTTCAACTGGGGGTGAGCCTCTGGGGCAGACGGCCTCCAAGGCCCTTGTTGCAGGGCTGGCCACCTTCACCCAGAAACCCACTCTCTGTCCTTCGGTGTGCTGGCCCAGTATCTGCTCTTGTTCCATCCAAAGCAGGAGTGTCACCTGACACCACCCTCATGAGAAGCCCTTGGGCTCCCGTGAGCCTCAGCCACCTATCTGGGCCCTGTAAGGCGTGTTTCCTCCTTCTCCGGGGTGTTTATCTCTCTCCTCCTGTCTCTGCCCTTCCTTCGCCCCTCTGGACCCTTGTATCATGTCCCGGCGTCCTCTTGGAGCCAGGGAGGGAGGGGAGGGGAGGGGATGCCCTCGTCCCTCTTATCTCCCTGCTGGTCCCATCCCTTTCAGCCCTGACCAGGCTGTCGGGAAGGAGTTTGAACGGAGAGAGAATCACATTCCACTGCCCCTGGGGACCACTGCTCTTTCTCCTCCTTCGATGCCTCTATCTCTCTGTCTTCAACACTCGCTCATCCCATAACCACGTTTCTGTGGGACTGGGAGCCAGTTGTGGGCGCTGCAGGGTGGTGGGGGGCGGTGGGGGGGGTGGGGGTGCAGGTTGCCTCTTGGCCGGGCCAGCACTGAGCTAGCAGCGGAGGGGGAGAGCGAGGACGAGCAACTTAAGGCCAGGTGAGCGTGCACAGGGAGGTGCTGAGTGTGCGAACAGGAGGCTGGCCTTCTGGTCCCGCAGGAGAGATAGAGGTCGAAGCTGGAGCCGCACACGCCTCACTGGGCGACACCTCGGGCGCCTTGCAGCGCCCTAACCCCGTGCCCACCCGCCCCACTCGCAGCGCAGCCCCACTTCTGCTGAGCTCCGCCCTCTGCTGCTGCACACAGGGGGCCCTGCTCTGCCCGATGACCCCACCGTTGTCATGGAAACACTGCACTGTTGGGTGGGAAGATTCAGTCCTACTGAGTGTTTTTGCGTGTTAGGATGTCAACACAGATATGCAACCTCCTCAGGGGACTCAGTCGCCATTACAACACCCCTTGCTTGGCAGGGAGTGGAGAGCATGACTGCAGTGGCCTTGGGGGCTCCTTTGCCCGAGCTTCTGCGGTTATCAGCTCCACCTGCTCTGGGGCCCACACCAGCAGTTTCCAGTGTGTCTTTCGCTCCCACGTCAGGGCTCTGCGGCCGGCAGGCTCTGGCCCTCCGGGCTCTCCTCACTCTGTTGGTCGCCCAGAAGGTCCCTTCCGTGCTTTCTGCAGAGACACACGTCACACTTCCACCAGTGACTTCGTGGGTGTGGATGTTTTAAGGGTGTTGCCTATCTCCTGCTGTTGGCTTCCCGTGGGCAGAGGCCAGGGGCGCTGCTCAACATCTTCCGATGTAGAGGACAGCCCCACCGCAGAGGTTTATTTGGCAAAAATGTCAATGGTGCCAAGAAACTTCGCAGACCACTTCTGACACGTTCCATCAGTCATAGCACCTTTCCGTGCACCGCACAGATCTTTCTTTCTGCATCTCAGTTGCATTTTTACCTTTCTTGGAATAATAAGCATAATATCCCCCAAATGTTGCATTTTTTATCTTCAACATTAAAACGACTGCACAAAAATTCACCAGTTTTGATAAGTGTTTTTAAAAAATGCACGTTGAGATGACAGCTGTCACAACACAATCTGACAGAACTGTTTCGAATGGCGTTAAAGACAGCTAAGTGGCACTCGAGCCATCCTGCGGGAAAAGCGGGACGGACCTTTTGGCTGACCCAGTAAGTTCTCACCGGTGAATTATTCTGATTTCTTTCTGCTCTTCCACACAGGATTCTTCCTTAATCCCAAATTGCTGCTTTTGGTGATGAGTAGTTCTGAATCTTCACTGGCTGTTTCATTAAGTGAAATAAACACATTGCCAGCAAGGTGGAACATATTTGCAAGTGAACGGCAAGGGGATATATCATTAATTTGCTTCTAAGTCTTTGCAATCATGTGCATTACAGTATTTAACTGATTCTTTCCTCTAATGGAATGAGAAGCGGTTGTTAATTTTTTATCACCTCCCTAAATAGACGGCACCATCCCTGATGGATGCACAGGCAGAATTAATCTCCGACGGAACTCGTTAGCAACAGCCATGAGGACCACGTGGGCTTCTCGCAGCGTTTGATCCAGATGTGTGTGTTCCTGGGGACGGTTCACGTTTGTGTTCAGGGGCTTTGGCCTTTTGCCGTGCATTTTGGTTTTGACACAACTCGGGCATAAAGACGTTGACAGTGCTGGGCTCACGGAGGGCACGGCGGTCCTCTGCTTCCTTCCCGGCAGGCACAGCCTCACTCTGAAATTTCCCCCCCGCAAGGCCAGGACTGTCTCCCTCGGCACCTAATCCGAGTACCGAACCACACGGTTCTGTCGGCGTTTTCTTTTTCTCACAAACAGTGGAACTGAAATGCTGCTTGTCATTTTTTACTTTTCAAACTTTAAGGTAAAAGGTAAGCAGTGGGTTACAATTCTTCATAAATTTGTGAATTTATGGTAAATTCATGAGTTTAAAACCATGAGTTTTTTATTAAACTCATCAAGCTAAGGTTGCTTATTCATTTTTTATCAATTTCTTTAAAATGATCCTTTATCACTTGCTCAGTTTTTATAGTCAGAGCCATATCTGTAAATGCACTCAATCTCTCTGACATATTTATAAAATATTTAGGACAGGTTCTGTCTGGAGAGGTGAGTGTGGAATTTTGATGCAGGCAGTTCTGAGACCAAGCTCTAGGGGTGGGGGGAGGCTGCTGAGGCAGCTCTCGGGGTGGGGGTGGGGTCACTGGTTGCGGGGGAGGGGTGCTGAGAGGAAGGCACCAGACGGAAGGAGCTGACATGAAGCTGTCGGTGTGCTTCAGGTCCTTGTCCTTGGGCAGGGAGCTTGGAGAGCACTAGTAGGACGCCCGTGAGCATGGAGCCTGTGGAGGCCCAGGCAGAGCAGTAGGTGGCCAGTGGTCAGTGTCCCCCCACCCCCTGCCCTCGCTCCCCCATGTTGGAGGGGAGGTCGGCTCACAGGGCACCCCAGGAAGCTTTCCTGAGCTAAACTGATGTGAGTGAGGCTCAGGGCACTGTCTGTGCACGGTGGCCGAGTGCAGCGACGACCTGGTTGCTGGTCCACAGCCCATCAGAGGACAGTTGCTCTGTGAGGCTCTCCTGGGGACTGTTAGGAGGGAGACAGTGCCCAGGCCAGAGCCTGGCTCCTGGGGCGTGCGTGGCTTACTGGGGACAGAGGTCTCAGTCCACGTGCGGGCAGTTCTGAGCCCTAGTAGCGCATTGCACCACGTAAGCAGGGATGGAACGACCCCCGTATTCTCTTTTGTGGTCTGTTTTCTGGAGGACAGCAAACATCTGGGTGGAGCTTAGTTCAACTACCGAAGTCTGGAAGAAGCAGAGTTGCTGTGTTATTCTCGGGTCACAGGTTTCGATGGCCGCAGGCATGACGTAAGCCCTCTGCGTCCCCGACGTAGCCACAGAGCCGTGTGCGAGGCACGGCTGCAGACACCGCAACAGACTTCACGTTAGCAGTGTGGGGGGTGGTTTGTTTTACACGTACTAAGTAATAGAAAATGATGATTTTTCCCTAGCATTTTAACCTCGATGTTGACAGCATAAATCTACTACCTGGAACATATTTGATTGTTTGCTTTGCAGACGAAGTCGAAGAGCTGGTGACAAGTGTCCATGGGCGGGGAGTGGGGGCTGACCCCGCACCGTTGTCTCTGCGTTGGGTGGGGCTCCCCTTCGCTTCGCTCCTCTGCGTTCGGAAGTCCTGTGCTTTTGTCTTCAGTTCACAGCATGACAGATGCCGTCCAGCGGACTGAGTCTTCTGAGCCGCGCGGTGGCCTGCCGGGGGACCTGCCCTGCTGGGGGCGGGCTGAGGCCAGCTGTCGCCAGTCGGTCAGAGGAGAGGTGGCTGTGCGTGCCCAGGAGCTGACGTAGTGGGATTCGTGCAGGCTCGTGAGCGTGGGGGCTGCCAGTCTGTGTGTCTTCTGGCTCAGCAAGACCGGAGTCCTCGGGGCTCAGCACCGGTGCCAGTCGACGCCGAAGCACTTTCTGCTCTCTGGGGATTTTTGCTTCTCATGAGCTAGTAGGATTTTCCCCGTTATTGGCACTTTTTTAATCCTCACCCAAGGATGCTTTTTTCCTGTGCTTTTAGAGAGAGGAAGGGGGAGAGAAGCACATCAGTTGGTTGCCTCTGAACGTGCCCCAGCTGGGGACCCGACCTGCAGCACAGGTATGTGCGCCCTGACTGGGAATGGAAGCCGCAACCTTCTGGTGTAGGGGACGACGCTCCAGCCCACTGAGCCACACTGACCAGGGCATCATTATAGGCATTAATGTCACAACTTGGTATTTTGCTACACTGTCCCTTTCTTTCTCATATCTAAATACTGGCAAGTGTGTTCTGAGCTGCAGACGATAACCTAGCACCTCTGTCAGCTGGAAATGTCTGCATTCAAAGTTGTGTGAGGCTGGAGTTCATCCTACATTGTCGACCGGTCCTTCCCACCGGTATCAGGTGGGTGGGGGACGCTGGGAGCAGCACGGGCGTCACCACCCAGCTGTGGGGCCTGCACGTGTCTCTCTGCTTCAGCTTCGTGCGGAGGGGCCGCAGGTGTGCTGGTGGTTTGGCTGTGTGCACATCATCACGTGTCCTTTGCCACAGTGTGGGGCACACTCCCCTGAAAGCAACTGAAAATCTGGGTGAGAAAGACTTGCCCTCTCCTGTGATAGTCGGCTGGACCAGGTGCTTCCTGGGGCAGGGCAGCAGCCAGGAGACCGAGGCAAAAGGGGTGGGCGGGTCTCTCTCCAGTTCTGCACCCACGAAGGCTCTGAGTGCCATCCTGCTGTGGGGAGGAGGCACCTGAGGGTGAGAGGGGAGGGTCTCTGCTCTTCACTGGGGAAGAAGCATCCCTCCCTGGTCTAGGATGAGACCAGTGTGACAGGGCCACCGCTTTCTGCAGACTGCCCCGAGAGGCTGGAAAAGGGATATTCGAGGAAGGCAAACAAAGGATCAGGGACTGGGGCGGCCTCACCCCTGGGTGCTGGCCACACCTCCCAGCTCACCTGCACAGCTGCGACCTGCCGCGGGGCCGGCCGGGCACTCAGGGCCCAGCCTGTCGGATGGTCCCAGACACGCTTCCTGGCATCTTCTGTGCGCATTGCGGGGAGGGTGCTTCCTTCCTCAGTTCAGGTGTCGAGAGAGAGGGTATGAGGGTTCCCTAGAGACGTAGGGCTGACAGGAGATATGCATGGAAGTAGACGGGTAGACAGACATCAGTTTTGACTGATTCTAAGTTATTGGCTTACTCTATGGAAGGGCCTGCAAACCCAGCATGCGCAGGGCAGGCTGTAGGATCAGTGGCCCAGGAACAGTGGGGGCTGCAGACTGAGTCTGGAAGCGTCTGGAGGGAGGCAGACTTCTCTCTTCCTCAGGAGAGGTGTTCCTCATTCTATGGAACCGCCACTCTGACAAACTGGGGCTCCGCTCTGAGAGCTGGATGGGGGCAAAGCAGCGCTCACGAGCGGACAAGCAGGCCCCATAGCGTGCAAATCTATTTTTGTCCCTTAAAATGCCTGTCTGGTTCTTAAGGCCATCGACTGATTAGATGAGGCCCACCCGCATTATGGAGGGCAATCTGTTTTATTGTGTTCCACTGACTGGAATGTTACCCTCATCTAAAAGATGTCTTCACAGTAACATCTGGACTAACATTTGACTACATAACTGTGTACTGTGGCTTAGCCGAGGTGACACACACATGTAATTTTGTCAGAGAGCCTTTTAGAAGGCCACTGGGGGGGCTGACTGTGTTACCCGGAAGTGTGGTGGGAACTCAGGAGGGTGTCTTGACTCTCCCACGGGGTATTTAGAGGGTGAGGGTTGGGCAGGAGTGAGAGGATAGTGCAGCTGCCGTGGGTCAGCCGCTGCCCCTGTGCCTGAGAATGCCCGAGTGATTCTCGTGAGCAGCTGTGGCCTTGTCAGCAGCGGCTGGCACCGCGTGCTTTTCAGTCTCGTCTGAGAACACTGACCGGAGACACAGCACTCTCTGGGCAGAGGTGCTGTGGGTGTGGCTGTGTCCCTGGGGCTGAGGATGGGGGAGGGGAGAGCGGGGGGGGGGGCGGCGCGGGGCAGAGCGGCCAGAGCAGAGACACTCTCACCCCACACAGGAGCCTGCTCGGCCGCCCTGACAAACCGTAGGCAGCGGCTCCCACGACAGATTCGTTGTCTCTTACTCTCTCACTGAGACTTCGGTGCCAGCATGCTGGGGTGTCAGGCTAGGGTCTCCCTGGGGGGCAGAGGCCACCTGCTCATGTGGCCTTTCCTTGGTGTGCTGTGGAAAGAGCCAGAAAGCTCCTGGGTATGTCTTGCAATGAGGGCTCCATGTCCACCATGAGGACTCCCCTCACGGCCCCGCTAACCCTAATCGCCTCCTCGAAGCCCATCTCCGAACATCGTCACACTTGGGGTTAAGGCTTCCACACATGGGTTCTGAGGGTACACAGTGCAGCCCAAAGCACTCAGCCTGGACGGGGCGCCTGGCAGCCGGGTGTGAAGAATCCGTGAAAGTGCCCAGGACTCAGGCGTTCACCAAGTCACACACTCCAGCTCTGTCCTCCCTCTCAGAGCCTCAGCCTTGTGGGTGGGGTGGGGTGGGGCTGGAGACTGGCCCTAGCAGAAGGAACTGGAATTAGAAATGCTGAGCGGGAGAGGGCCACTCCTCTTTCCCACAGCCTGCTTTCCGCTGGAGTCCGGCCACGCTGCGGTTGATGCACCTTTCCTGCCAGGCTGCCGTTCTGGCCGGTACACGGGCCCGACCGTTTCAGTTACTGAATTTCAGCAGCGTTTCACGGAGCCAGAAAAATCTCGGGCAGCCTGAATTTTTGTCCTGAAACAGGGAAAGAACCCACCTCACGGAGCACATTTTAAGGGACAAAAATAGATTTGCACGCTATGGGGCCTGCTTGTCCGCTCGTGAGCGCTGCTTTGCCCCCATCCAGCTCTCAGAGCGGAGCCCCAGTTTGTCAGAGTGGCGGTTCCATAGAATGAGGAACAGTCCCGGAGCGTGACTCTAGAGGTGAGAATTTGCACAGGTAGTTTCTGCTGGGGTGGGAGCGGTGGGGGTGGATCTTGGACATTACAATTCAAGGAGCTGTAATTCCCGCAGTGGCCGCTGGGCGGCCGCCGTCTGCGGGTTCTGGAAGCCCCATTGGGCCTCTTGTGGACCCACTGTTTCCCCAGCCGTGCGTGAGTTCCTGGGGAGCCTGGCGGTGAGGCAGATGTTGGCGACACATCCTGAGTATCGTGGCTTCCGGCTCTGTGTGTGCAAATGCAGTTTGCCTGTTGGCTTGGAGGTTTTTCTCTTGTTTTCTCATTTAATTCAGACACTGTCAGGATGAAAGGTGGCTCCTCGTGGCCCCTGGAAAAGTTTTCTCCAGCAGTGCAGATGAAGTCCCTGGGAGAGCAGACTGTGTTCCCACCCCCACCCTCACTGGGTGAGCGTGCGAGCGCAGACCGGGTGAGAGGACACACACGTGCGCGCGTGTGGGAGGGGCACAGATGCTCCCTCACTGAAGTCCGCCAACGTTAGTCTCTTGAACTTGGTCCGTTTCTTGAGTAACGAAACCTCGCCAGCCTGTGGCTGTTCTCTGCAGCCCCAGACTGCAGCGGGACTTGGCAAGCCAGCGCCTTTCTGCGGCTCCTTGGAGGTGAGAACCGAGTGGTCTGGAAGCTCGGAGGTCGTGCAGCCGTACTCACTGCGTGTTCTCAAGCACAACAGTTGGGTTCGCCCTGAACCTCGGTGGGATCGTCTGTTCAGGCCACAGACACCGTGTGTCTGGCAGGCGCAGCCAAGTGCAGCCAGGTGTGGCCTGGGCTCCCGGGGCCAGCAGGTAGGCGCCAGGAACAGCATGGCATCCAAGGGACACCCGAGGAGCCACCGTAAAAGCACAGACCTGGTCCCCGGTGAGCCCTGACCCAGGCTGGGGGGTCAGCCTGGGGCTCCCTGAGACGTCAAACCTGTGGTGAGATCTGAAAGCTGGTTGGAGTGGGTGAGCCCGGGACAGGGCCGTGGGTGCCGAGGGGACAGTGTGGTGAGAGAATGAAGCCACAGGAGGGACCGAGCCAGTGTGCCCGAGGGGCCACAGGTGGAGTGAGAGGAGGGTGAGGGCCAAGCAGCGAGGCCCCGGGCGGGGAGTGAGGGGGCTGTGGGTGACAGCAGTAGCCCTGACGTGTACAGACATGAGAAGGGCCCTCTGGCTGCCTCGACGGGGCGTAGCAGTGGCGGGGCGGGGTGTGCCAGGACTCTGCCAGAGCAGAGGGCACCTGGAAGGGGAATGTGGGCCAGAGTGGGGGATCTGGAGGCCAGACAGTGGATTGGGGACATGGGGAGGACCCGAAGGGACCACACATCCAGGGACTGAGAGGGGGAGCGGACGTTAAGGAACAGGAAGGTCACAGGTCATTCGGACCCAAGTCATGGAAAGTTTGGAGTCTGTTCTGTGAGTGAGGGAACCCAGCCTGAAGGCACTGGAGAGAAAAACGTACCCAGTGGCCTAAACACAGGGATAGAGGAAGGGCAGGTACGACGTGAGTCCGTGGACAGAGGGCAACGCAGCTGAAGCGGAGTCGGGAAGGCCTGCACGGGGGCCTCCCACTCCTGGCCCTGCCCCAGCAGGAGGAAGAGTTCCTGGTCAGCAACAGCCCAGCCCGTGGGGACCAGGCCGCCCTGACCCCTCAGTCCCCCGCCCCCACCCCCAGCTTCCATGCAGGCCCCACCAGGCCCTCCCAGCCTGGTGACCGCCAGGGCCCAGTTCTCTGGACTGGCCGGCCTGTGGCAGATGCCATGCTTGGAAATTTCTCTGCTGTTCCCAAACCAGCCCGTTTTCCTGGTAAACAGGTGGCTCCTCCTTTTTTAAGGATGACAAATGGTACGAGGCAGGGGCACAGGAGCCGGGGTGTGAGGACCGCACGCAGGGAGTGCTCCTGAGACGGGGCCTTGCACATGTCCTGGGTGTTCGGCCCGCGTCCCTCCGCTGCCTTCTTTCTAAGGTGAACAAACCGGCTTCCTCTCTCCCTTTTCAGAGTCTTACCTAAACTTGGTCAAGTTGGGTTGTAGAAGGTCTCCAGCTTTTGTACCTGATGGATCTCTACAAGGTTTGCAGAATTCTTGGGAAGAATTTGTACATGTGTCGGTACAACTGAGTGATTTTCCCGAGGGACAAGCCACCTGGACCAGCTGGTAATTTGCCAGCTAAGATTATTTCTATTTTAATGCATGCTTCATTCCATGTTTTTGCATTTTACTGCATCTTTTAACTACAAATGGCTGATTTGTAGTGCCATTTTGGACGAGTTACTTCTCTTTGTGTTAATTTCTTAATTTGAAAAACAGGTTCATGATCTGATGGTGGAGTAGTTGTGCCTTCCCAGTGGGCTGGTCTGAGGGTTTAATAAGGTAACGAGGTGCAAAGTGCATCACCGGTGCACAGTGGACGATAGCTGTTGTCAGCAGCGGCGGTCGCGGGACTGGGGGGAACAGAGGATAGCGAGGCCGGGGCCTGCAGCCGGGGCCTGGGCCCTGCAGGCTGTGATGATGAGAAGAGGTGCAGGGCGGGGTTTCCTGGAGCTGACACTGTGGTGTCAGGGCTGGGAGTTCGGGGTGTGTGGAGAGCGGGAGGTGGGAGGGTGTCCGTGTTCACACCCCTTTGCGTCTCCTTGGAGAGGCCTCTCCCTAGGACTGGGGACATCGGAGCAGCTGGACACCAACAGCACTGAGGACAGACGCTGAGCTTCCTGGGGCATCACCCACCCCTGTGGACACTGTAGTGACCATGTGGCTCCCGTTTGTCCCCGTTGGGACCGCTGAGCCCTGGGAAGTGTGAGTAAGAGGGGCTCGTGCTGGGCTTTGCAGGGCTGTGGCGGGTGGGGGGGGGGATAGAAGTGGAGCAGCCTCCCTGTTGTGCGGTGGGCGGCGAGGAGGGGCCCGCAGACGCCTGTGCTCCGTCCCTCTGGCTGCACCAGTTTCTGCCGCGCCTTCAGGAAGACTTGTCCTCGTCCCCGAGGGCCGGAACGCTGAGCCATGTGGGGCTTTCCGGCCCGGCCGGCTTCTGAGACGAATCTCTCTTGCTCTGCAGGCGGTCCTCCTGGAAGGTGGCTGGCTGATGAGGAGACTTGGTCCTAGTGAACTTGTCTTGGGAGCCGCCTCTCGTCCGGCAGACGGGCTCCTCGGCTCTGTTCTGAGCAGTGGGTGGGGCGGTTCTGGGAGGTTCAATGCTGGTTTTCTTCAGAGTTTCACGTGGGAGTTTATTGAAAATAAACGGTCAGCAAAGCATGCTGCCCTTGCCCCCCTCACCTGGGCGTTGCTGTGTCTCGCAGAACGTGGCCACCGACGCAGGAGGGGCTGGGTTTGGGGGTGTGGGGTGCCCTCTCCACCCCCTGGGTGATGGAGAGGCCCTGGCCCGTTCCACATTGCTGCTGTTGGCAGGCTCGCCCTCCGCCCCGAGGACGTACCCAGCGTCCTCCGCGCGTCGCTGCCTACCTCTTCCCCTGGCCCCGTCACCTACCTGTGTCTCCCCTCCCTTCTCCGCCTGCCCTTTGTTCCGGTGGTCTTGCTTTGTGAAGCTCCGAGGGAGATCCCCGCAGAAAGGCAGGTCTGGTCTCTGGGGTAACGCATTTCTCCGGCCTCCTCACCTCTCCAGCGGAAGTTTAAGAAGAAAGGCAAACATGTCTGTTTGATTCCTGGAATAAATTGATTTTCTTTCCCTCTGCAAGTGGCTCTGTGAATGGGGGCCTGCAGGTGGGACGGCCACTGGGTAGACGACTGGCTGCCACGGCAGCGCTGGGCCCTCTGGCTCTGGCACTGGCTTCCGAGCAGTGACAGGTGAGGCTTTGGCTGGTCTCTTGCCGGCCACCTTGCCGCGAGAGTGCCCAGGGTGAAGCCTGTGTAATTCCCACCCTGACGACAGCCACATGGCACCCCAGCACTTCCCATGAGCAAGCAAGAGACTCTGATTAAAGGCAGGCCCATCGCATGGTGGAAGGCTTCTCGGCTCTTTATTCGGGTAAGTGGGTTTCAGGAGTTACTGTAACAGCCCCCAGTCCACGGACACGGGGCTGTCTGCTGTCTTTCCGCCACGATCAAGTCTTGGGAGAGCGAAGCCTCGCTGTCTGTGCTTGCGGTGATGCCTCTGCCGGGAAGACGAGGCCGCGTGTGGTCGCAGCAGTCACGTGTACTGATCAGCGGGGTGAGGAACGGACCATCTGACGCTTGGCAGCAACACCACCCTCGCCAAGCACTGCGCACAGGAGGCGCTGACTGCTGGCCAGGGCCGGGGGGTCTGCCCAGAGCCCCTCAGGGAGCTGCTTCCTGAAGGCGCCCCACTCCATCCTCGGCTAGCTCTTCACAGGCGCCCGTGCCTGGGAGTTTTTGGCTGGGCCTTCTCACGTCAGTGCTGGAGTTCGGCTCCCAAGGCTGCCGCCTCGGCTCGCGACCTCCACGCCTCCGGCTCCCAGCAGGTGCTGGCGAGGTTTGTGCCTGCTCTTCTCCCCCAGCAGGTGTCCTGTGACCTGCTGCCTGCACCGACGGCTGTGGGTGACCGTCCTCGTGTGGCGGGGCAAAGACGCCCCACGCGGCTGGCGACCATCCTGGTTTGTGGACCGATGCCGCAGGGACGTGGAGGCCTCTCCCGGCTGGGAGGTGCCCGCTCAGCGCACAGGCCCTTGCCATTGGCGTGGTGGGTCCGGGTCCAGGACAGCAGGGAGTGGCCGTGTTTCTGCCTCGGGGGCGGTGGGTTCCACTGTTGCAGGCTCGTTCCTGAGGAGACTGTTATTCTCCGTCAAGGCTGTCGACCCGCGGCCCAGGGTGGCTGTGAGTGCAGCCCAGCACAAAATCGTAAATGTACTTGCAGGTTTTTTGTGATTCTGTGTCACAATGCATTTACTGTGTGTCCCAGGACAGCTCCTCTTCTTCCAGTGTGGCCCCGAGACGCCACAAGGTCAGACAGCTCTGATAGTTCCTGGTAGGATCCTCGCCAGGATCTGGGTTCCACAACCCACCACCGGCCCCACGCCCACGTGCCCAAGGGCCGGTTCCCCTAGCAGGCTCTGCGTGCAGGGTCGCCAGGCACACGGAGCCTGTCTCAGCCCCAGCCGGCCCTTGGCTCCAGGGCCCCCGTGGCTCCAGGGCCAGTGCTGTTTGGCTTGGTGGGCCTTTGGGAGCAGTGGCTCTTGCTCGCCCACTTTGCCTGCCAAGCTCCACTCCCAGGTGTCCAAAACCTTCGTCTTTGAAGACCTCACCGATGTGATGCTGTCCCCTCGGGCCTTGGGACTTCCAGGCAAGGCTCCCATGCACCACACGTTCACTGGGAGCTGCTTGGGGCGCTGGCCTGGCCTGGTGGGTCGCTCCTCTGCGGTTCCGGGAAATTTACTCTCAGGGACACTCTGTTCCTGGCCCAGATCCCCCAGACTCCTCCCACCTCCGCCCCAGGAAGGAGACCACCCACCCAGGGTACAGACCTGTCTGCAGAGTCCCTTCCTCTCCAGTCCGGCAGCTCTGGCCTGGCTCCGCCCTCTCTTCCACTTGGGCCTCTTCGACACCCTGAGCTGAGGACTCGCCCATTGAAGCCCTAACCCCCGTGGCTGGAGTCTCAGAGGGAGGTGACAAAAGAAAGCCCCGAATCCTCCTCCGCCGCTTTAAGACCCAGGCTCAGGGCGGTTCCTTCCGGTGGTCCTCATTGTCAAGGCTGTGAGTTAGTTACTCAAGTCACACTTCCTGTCTCAGGTAGACCTCCTTGCAAATAAAAATGGCACCTGTCCAAGCAGGTTCTTGCCTTCAGCAGATGTTTTTTTCTTGCTCCCATGGACAGCTTCGCTGGCAGTTCCTCACCTGCTTCTGTCACAGGTGTGCACAGGTAACCAGGTTCTTAGTGATCGGGACAAAGAATTGAACTGAACACCCAGAGTTCACAGAAGAAAACATGGGAGCAGGCCAGCTCCAAGCAGAGGTTGACCTCAGGGGCTGGAGGGACTTTATTCTTACAGGGCAGATCCTTCCTGGCTAGTTTTGGTGGCTTTACTGCGCATGTACAAGTAGTTGTATTACTTTAAAGCTACTGCACGTGGTCTCCCATGATTTTCCCTGACTGGCCACCAGGGAAGAGGGTCCCACAATGCTGCCAGATTGATCCCTGCTTCTCCTGGGGTCCCCAGGAGACCCCATTCACCTTTCCCTTCACCAGAGAATTATAGCTTTTCCTGTTAGAGATTGGTGAAAAGGAAAGGAATTATTTAATCAAGGTATACAGACTTAAGAGTAATGACTTAATGTCTTCATTAAAGTCCCAAAGTCCCTTGAAACACCCACAAACATACACAGTCCTTCCTTCCCCTCTTTGCCCAGTCTGGGATACCGTATCTCAGGGAAAGAAATGGGAGTCCTTGGCTCAGGCAGATCGCGGTTCTTCCCAGTCATCCGTGCTCAGCTGGTAGGCCTTCCTTGGTTCCCAGCACCATCAGCTGTGTTGCCGGATCTCCAGCTAAATGCACATGGTGATTCTTCTCATGGCTGCCGGGAGGGGGATCCCGCCCCCACTCTGCCAGAGCACGTGGTTCTCCTCACTGACACAGCCGCATGGTCCTCCCTACGTGGCTGCAGCCGCGTGGTTCTCTGCACAACGGCTGCGGGAGTCTCTACTCTGCCAAAGCCACATGGTTCTCTCTCCCAGGTCCGAGGGAGTCCCCAAGGAGCGCATGGCTCTCTCCTCAATGGCTGCCGTGTCTGAGTTTAAATCCCCGCGCCAATCTTCCTCTGCAGCTCCATTTCCGACTCCTCCCACACTCAGCCACACTTGCCCTCAATCTCCCGTCCTTCCCAGCTTTTCTGGTCGCCATCGTGGGTCTGGGCAGGTGCAGCCCCAAGTCGTGGAACCAGTCATCACCAAGTTCCCATGCAGGTGCTGTAACTCTGGGGACCTGCCCCCCAGTTACGTATTGGTGGGGAAGTTATTTCCATTCCCTGGCTGAAAGCAAGGCCACAGCTATTTAACGTATCTATGTAAGCAGTCAAAGGTTATAGATATGACCACACCAGAGGCTAGCTGCAAGGCTGTTGCTATGGGAAACAGCTGGTAAGGGGCCTGCTCCATTTGTCCCTTCCCCCAACCCACACCTGGGGCAGGGGCCGTGAGGACATCCTAATATTTTCTGAACACCTTGAGTTTTGGACCCCATCACAAATCCTTTTGGGGGGCCTCCTGGCTGCACCCTCCTACACTTCAGCCTGGAACTCACTGTCCACCCCGGGACTTGGCTAACCAGGGACAAGGGTGGGAGGCGTGTCCTGGGGCCGGCTCCGGCTGGGCTGAGGGGCGGCTGCTGCTCCGGTGAAGAGCAGTGCTCAGGCCCCATCTGGTGTGCGGTGCCTCCACGGGGAGATGGCTCTGTCCTGCCTCGCCGTCCTTCCCTTCAGCCATCAGTCACAGTCCAGGTGGCCCCTGTGCTGCAGGTTGGAGGGTCCCAGGCCCCCTCCCTGGGGGTTCAGAGGGACTCATGGGACCCGGAGAAGCACTGACCACCTGTGTGTCGTCATGGCAAGGGTGCAGGTCCGGGGGAGCCGGGTGGGGGACCCACGGGGCACGGGAGGGGGGTGCAGCCTCCTCGTCCTCTCGGATGCCCCACTCCCCACTCTCCCCAGATCTCCACGCGCTCAGCAGCCTGGAAGCTCTCTGCGTCTTGCTCTTGTTTGCTCCTTTGTGGAGGCTTCATTACATGGACGTGACCGATTAACCCCTGGACAGGCTGGCTGATCTGAGCCCCAGCTCCGCCCCACTCCGCAGAGACGGGAGCAGTCCCGTCTGCTAACCCGGCTGGTTGTCCGGGCAACAGGCCCCACTCTCTGGCTACCCAGGGCCTTTCCAGAAGCCTCCTCATTAGCAGAACAAAAGACTTTATTGCTCTCCTCACTTAGAAAATTCTTGGGGCTTTAGGAGCTCTGTGGCAGAAATGGGGGCAAAGACCAAATGTGTGTTTGTTATTCTTGTCTCGGGTGGCTGGGGCACAGCTCCTGGCTGTGGGGCGCCTCGCCCCGGAGACTGAGAACTGGGCTCCAACCCACGGAGCCCGTCATCCACCGGACACACGGATGTGTGTGTGTGTGTGTGTGTGTGTGCGCGCGCCCCTGTATCTCCTACATACATCTACCTGCTTGTCTGCTGTTCCACTCACCCGTGGTCAGCTGTGGCCCAGAAACGCTAAATGAAAAATTCCAGAAATAAAAATTCCAGAAGTAAACAATTACTAAGTTTTCAGTTGCACGCCATTCTGAGCAGTGGGATGAAGTCGTGAGTTGCCTGGCTCTGCCGTGCCGGGGACAGGAGTGGCCCACGAGCAGCGGCTCGGCTGTCAGGCCCATGGTGCAGGTTATCACGGGGCGTGTGCTCAGTGCACCCCACTGCGGTTGAAAACGGCCCCGAAGGGCAAGAGCGGAGATGCCGGCAGTTCTTTCAGTGAGGAGGGTGTTGCAGAAAATAACTCACACGCAGGAGAGATGGCAGAGCACGATTCTTTATTACCCGCAGGCTCGGGGAGGACCCAAATCCTGAGCCCCGATCTCTAACTTTCCGGGGTTTAAATAGCCTCGGACCCCCTGCCTACGTGGCAAAGCGAGGTCACAGAAGCTAAATGCGGAGTTAGGTCTGACTACTTTACATGGGAGACAAAGGAGCAAAGCCCGGGGTCCTAGCACAGGAGTTACAAAGTACAAAGTAGCCTAACGGGGGTTGCCTGTCACAGAGATGAGTGCTCCCCATTGTAAGGAAAGTGTGAGAACCTCCTGCGGAGACACCTGAGCCCCACAGCAGGAATGAATCCCCTGGGGCTGGGCCGCGGTGCGGGGGAGGTGGGGGAGGTGCTCAGGTGGGGCGGAGCAGGCGCTGGGTGCACGGGGACGACCGAACGAGAACGGGTTCCCAGTGTTCCCAGGGACGGCGTGTGTTACCGGGGAAGCTCCGAGCCTGCCCGAGGACTCAGCGGGGACCCGGACAGCGACCCCAGGTGCTGCGGGGCGGTGGTTGCACGGGGTCACAAAGTGCTGGAGAGGCTGCGTCTGCCGGCACAGAAACCGAGGCGCCCCACTTCTGGCGAGTGGGGTGGGTACCACCCGTGGTTTTGGGGCTCTTGGAACATGTCCCCCTCAGATACGGGGGTGACTGTGTGCATTTCACACGCGTGCACACGCAGTGCACACCTGGCTGGACTGGGGGAGCACCTGCAGGCCGGGGTCGGTGTAGCCGGGACTGTAAGCAGCTCCTCATCGCCTGTCTGCCGACGGCACGAAGTTCTTCCGGGAGCAGAGGGAGCAACCTCTGGGCAGGAAAGAGCTGTGGGTTGTCAGTTCCCTCCTCGTCTGCGTAGTCCGAGGTTCCCGGCCTGCCCTCCTCGGCTTCCCACACACCGTGGCATGTCCGGAACACCAGCACCTCGGCGGCCACGATAGGACTCGCGGTCCTGGCTGGAGGGTCGGGGACCCTGCCGCACCACCGGCCCTGAAGGCTCGTTCCCGGAGAGTGGCCGCCATCTGCCTTGGAAGCGGGCGGCAGGGCTTAGGTCAACAGGAGGACTTCACGTCTCTTTGCTGCGGCTTTCAGGAGCTCCTTAGAGAGTTCACGATGCTCCGTCTGGGTGAGTGGTGATAGGTATAAATTTGTGCATCTAGTGTGGGTGTCTTTTCATCTTTTCTGATGGTAATGCCAGCGGTATAATCTACTTTTTTAAAAAAAATAAAAATGTTCTAACAGGCCCCTGGTTTCTTTTTTAAAAAACTTTATTTATTTATTTATTTATATTCTGAGAGAAGGTCAGGGAGGGAGAAAGAGAGGGGAAGAAACATCAGTCTGTTGCCTTGGTTCTTGCTCTAGCTGAACCTGCAACCCAGGCCCGTGGCATGAGCAGGAATCGAACCTGTGCCTTTCTGGTGTGCAGGATGACGCCCAGCACACTGAGCCGCAGCAGCCAGGGCTGGTCCCTTTGGGGAGCATTTTCGTTGTGTCATTATGTGGCCTTAGTTCCCAGATAAAGTGCAAGGAGACAAAGCACGCTGCGGTGGTCCTTCCCACGGAAACCTCCCCGCTCCCCACGCCGCCCGCGGGAGCCCGTGCCCTTCGGCGACCTCGGCTCACCGCTGTCCTCCAGGGGAGTGTGTGGGCCAGCTAATGGGTGGTTTGCACTTTGTTCAAAGAAACAGTTCATCTGCCCACACAGGCTGTGTCATCGCTGTGAGTAGCAGGCGGGGCGGCAGAGCTTCGATGGGACTCGGTGTCCAAGGCGGGGTCCTGTGCTGGTTTAAGTGCGAAAAGGTGGCAAGTGCCTGTCCCTTCGCTGTCACGAAGGGAAGAGGCTTTGTTAGTATCAGTCGGCTGGGAAGGCAGAAGCTTCCTGAAAATACTCCCGAAACATTTTCCGTAGTGTTGTTATGGGACAAAGTCTGCTGTCACTTTGTTGAGCAGCTTTTGACCAGAGAAAAAATCACACCGATTGTTAACAGCCGACGTCACTGGAGATCAGGCTCGAGTCCTTGGTAGCCATGCCGTGGAAGGACCTGCGTCCCGAGCTGAGCTCTCTGACCTCCCTGAAGGCACCTCTGGGGTTTCAACTGCAAACGAAAAGTCATTTAAAGTGGAAATCAGGTTCTGGTGATGTGCTTGTTTCTGTGAGAGGGCATTGTCCCAGCAGTGAACAGTGAGGCGGGGAGGAGGGTTTGGGCCGTAACCATCACACGGCTGCTGTATTCAGTCATAGCCACGAGTCTTGTCCTTTGTGCGCATGGCGTGAGTCACCCCCAGTCACCCTCACACCTCAGGCCGCCTGCGGGCGGTTCTGAGCTCCGGAAGTAAAGCAGTCTGGCAGTCAAGCCGATTTGACCCTGAATGCCCACAGTGGTGGAGAACAGGCTGGTTTTATGTCCTGCAAAATGCTGACCCGATTGTATGTCCGCACTGTCACACGTAGGCGTTCCGTCTAAAACACGTCATAGAGAAGGGTATTTAAGGAATCGCTGAGGGGGCGGCCTCGGAGACTGCTGAGCTGTGAGGACACTTCTGGATGAGAGCTGTTGGTGACCTCCTGCGCTGGCAGGCGCGAGGCACACTCCGCCCTCTCGGGCCTTTCCAGACAAATGAGCACAAGACACCGACCACCGGCAGCTCCAAGCCAGCTCCCTGACGCTTCCGAGACCCCTTTCTTGAGGGGTCTGAGTGGCTGGTCTCGGGAGGCACGTTTTGCACCCGCTAGGAGCTCCGTGGCAGACCGTGGGCGCCTGGTGGACAGTCCACGTCTGTGCTTGCACAGCCGAGTTGAGTGCCTTTCCCGAAACAGACGTGTGGCAGGAGTGCAGATGACAGCAGGACGCGTCTGCGGGGCCACCCCAGCCCAGAGGCGCCGCTCACAGGGACCCTGGCCCTTTTCATCAGGCGGGGTGCGATTTGAAGGCCGTCACGTTCTCTCTGAAGGGAGCTGATAGCCCTCGCGGGGTCCGTGAGCATGCCACGCCCTGTGCTGGCGCGGCAGAGGCTGCGTTGTCATGGTCATCGTCACCGGCTGCTTGACCCAGAGCCCTGCTTCCAGAAGCGTGTGGCGGGGAAGACGCCGCGTGAGGTAGGGGACGCGCACCAGCGTGTCCAGAATCACAGACAAGGACTTCGTTAGGTGCTGGGGGAGCTGGGGTCGCTCCTGGGTTCATGTGCTGGAGGCGGAGAAATGATGGTCTGTCCTACAGATTAGCCAGTGCCACCAGCAGGTGGTGGGACGAAGTGAGCTGGGGTGTCCAGCACAGCCTTCCAGTGGCGCGGAGCACAAGAGACGTGGGCGCTTCCCAGGCCGGGACATTCCGTGCCTTTAGGCCATTTCATTAGTCATTTCCAGGGTCTATTTATAGGGGCCTGTTGTGTTTTTGACATTACAGTCAACAACTGGAGCCCCCAGAAGTTCTGTCTCCAGAACACCTGCTGGTTCTCCTTTCCACTGAATGGGCACAGCGTGCTGGGAGGCAGAGCATCCAGCCCGGGAAAGTGCTCTCTCTCTGCAGAAACTGTCCGCATCTGAAAACAACTCCTTTCAAGCAGTAATTTGCCCTAGCAGGGGCCACACTCACTGCCACGCACTCAGGACCGGGAGTCGGGGAGGGCGTGGGGTGTTGCTATTTTCAGTGATCGGAAGATTCTGTGTGCCCGTCCTTTTTCCCTTTTCAAAGGAAGGGGCAGTTTTGTGTAGTGGACCACGGACACGGCGCCCCATAGTGTCCCTTGTGGGGCCTGGGTGTGTCCCATGCTGGCTCTTCCAGTCGTCACGCTGACTTTCTGCCCCTCAGTGAGCACTGCAGGGTGAGGGGACTGGGAAGAACCTTCCTCTTTGCTTGGTGGCGGGCAGTGTCTGCCCCGCCGGAGGACAGCCCTTGCTGACATGCAGCCCGACGGGCGGGACCAGAGGGGGGCAGGCTGAGTGTGCAGCGCAAGAGCAGACACCCTGCAGCCAGCCCTGGCGGAACAACTGCGTCTTACATTTAAAGATGAGAAAATGGGAGTGCGTCCTGGGGCGCCCACGGCAGAAGAAATGTGATTTTAAAACTGTTGGCAGAGAACTGCCTTTGAGGGTGGAGGTTGCTAGTGGTTTGAGTTTCCGGAGGTGAAAACTGGCAGTCCCCGGGTCGTATGCGGTTTTGGGGGGACTCCTAGGATGGGCCACTTCATGTGGGCAAATGGAAGACTGGCGCCATCTGTGATTTTGGAGACGTTATTTGCAGATGGGTCTTAGCATACACAGTGAGAACTATCTGTCTTTTTTTGCCAGTAACTGCAAGTGGACAGCGAGGACGCCGCCGTTTAGGGCCGGGGTGGGCAAACTTGTGGCCGGGGGGAGATGGTAGCTCTCCCTGGCTTCGCAGGCCGCACGGTCCCTGTCCAAGGGCCGGTCTCGCTCTTGTGGCCCCGGAGCAGCTGCGGACAATACACAGGCAGAGCAGGCTGGTTGGTTCCAGTTATGCTTTATGGTGGACGTTGTACTTGGACTTGCACATAGCTTGTTTATGTCATGTCATATTCTTTTGATGTCTTCTGCCACTTACAAGTCTTTCTTAGCACACAGAACACAAAACCTGCAGTGGGCTGTGGCCTGTGGGTCTTGGAACCAGCCTCGGAACCACGTTCTGTGGCTTCTCCCTGGGCCACACGTTCACGTCAGACTGAAGCAGGCCGGCCTGACATGACCCTGCACAAGGGCCATGTGTGTCCGCCAGTGTCCCGTGTGCTGTCCCACCCTGAAGCCCGTCAGCGACTGACGTCAGTGCCTGGGGTGGGGTGTAAAACAGCCGGTCGTCCACTAGGTCCACCCGCCTCCAGCACTGGGCCAGGCCTGCCCCTCCGGCTCCCCGGACTTTCACGGACCAGGGCTGTTGTCTGTGCACTGCTCTTGCAGCGTCCCCCCCAGGTGTGAGTCCCCGGGCGAGAGCAAGGACTGTCTCCTCTCTCTGCCTGTCACTCAGCACAGCGATGGCTGGGGCTCTGCTGCCGTTCGTGCGTCTAATTTCTTCTCCAAAACAGCACGCGGGAGCTGAGAGCCACTGCGAAAAAGGCAGAGACATGAGGCATCCGTCATGGGTGCCTGTCACGCTCATTTAACTTGTTAACGATGGAACAAAACTTGAGTCGTAGCACGGGAAGACAGTGCTCCGGGGAGCGTCTCTTCCTCTCTCAGACCCGGGTCAGCGGTCGTGCCGGCTCTGCCCCGGGCTGGTCTGAAAAGAAGACAGACAAAGCGGTCGCTCAGCAGACATCGCAGCGCGAAGGGGCCGCCATCAGACAGTGAGGGCAGAGCGAGCACACCCAGGTGGTCACACGCCGGTGGCTGGTGCACCATTGCATCGGGTCACAGCGATCTGCTTCCGAAGAAAGGCCGTGGGATCATAAACGGTCCCCAGTCCGTGGGAAAGGAAAGGTGGCCTCTGATCACTCCAGCGGCTTCCCTGGTGCTCGGACAGTGCTTTCCTGTGGTGCCGGTGCTCACCCCGGCAGGGGAGGACCTCACCCAGGGTCGTGGGAGGGCTTGGGGTTTCTCCAGGGCTGCTTCCGCCTGCTGGAGGTGTGGGCCCTGTTTGAGGAATTGCTGGCTGAGGGTTGTCACGGGGGTGGGGGTGGAAGGTGGGAGCAGCCGGCACAGTGCGGAGGGACCCGCGTGTCACCCAGGTCGGGTCTGGGCAAGTGCAGCGTGAGGAAGTGTGCATGGAACCTTGGCTGACGCCGGGCCAGAGCGGTCAGTGAGCGGCGCTGAACAACTCCACACTGTGCTCGGGGGTCACCCTGGCGCGGGAGTGGCGCCGGGCGGGGGCCAGGAGAGCAAAAGGCTTCACGGCACGCAGAAGCCGTCCAAGCCACTTCATCGTTCCAGTGACGGGAAGTGCGAGCCCGAATATCTGGGAGGGCGAAATTTAAATTAAACTTCAGAATCATTTAGTGTTCTAACCGTCTGCAATGTTCTTGGCACTGCAAATAAGCTCCCTCTCTCTGGAAGCCCAAAAACACCCAGAGCAGGAAGCTCGCCGGGCCCTGCCCACTGTCCCGAGCTCGGCACACGCTCGAGGGGACACCGGTCTGCCGAGGGCTGAACTGGCGCTCCGGGAAGTTCAGTTCCCCAGAGTCTGAAATTAAGGTTGCGAGCCAAATGTAAAATGCCGAGTGGAATAAGTTAAGTATCGGTTCTCTGTCTGAGAGGGATAGCCAGGGCTACTCGGGCTACCAAGTAAGGTCTCCCACTTCTCTTCCCTACACCCAGGCCGGGCGCCTCCCGACTGCTTCACCTGCACCCAGCGGCGACGCTGGTGAACCCAGGTGAAGCTGCTCCCCGGGGCGAGAGCGTAGCCTGTGCGTGAGCCTGACCCTCCTTTTTCCTGGGAAGTTTTCTCCGAGTTCATTTCTGTTGACCGGAGAGTGCTTGCTCCTCAGTCTGGGGCAGACAGAGGAGTCTCACTCGCAGTCGGGAGACCAGGAGCAGCTCTCCCCACGGCTCTGTGCCGAGCGGTTGGGAATCGCTCCAGATGCTCCGTTCTTTCCCCGCCGCGAGGCGGGTGCGTGTCCGCCCGGGACATGGGCAGGCCCCCAGGCTGGCTGGTGAGTAGAAGGAACCATCGCGCTCTGTGGCCACCTGGCCCAGGGGAGGTGACGCTGCGTGGTTAGTGTGGCTGCTCTTTGGGGCCGTGGTGGCCAGTGTTGGGGTCTGGCAGTTCTGGGCCCGCGTGGAGGTGCGGGGCCGTGGGGAGTGACGCCGCAGGCCAGGCTATCCAGACCGCACACCGCACACTCGGGTCAGGTCCAGTCTCTGCTCAGCACCGGGGGTGGGGGCAGGGGAGGGGACTTCTGTGCCCTTGGGACCTCCTGCCTGTTACGAGCATCTCTGTAATTCTGGGCCTCCGGCCGTGCTGGGCAGTTAACACTCAGAATGCCACTCATCGTACAGGCCCTGGGCTGTCGTCTCAGCCTGTCCCCGGAGAGGGAGGCTGGCCCGTGCCGTCGGCTGCACCCACAGAACTGCCCCTGGGAGAACGCTGGGCGTGAGGCCTGGGTGAGCTCCCCTGAGTGGCCCTGGGGGCAGCACTCCATGCGGTCACACCTGCCTGCTCGAGTCAGTGTGGTCCCTGCAGCCGGTCCACGGGCAGGGGCCCCGGGCTCCTGCCTGCCCTCCCGGTGCCGGCGTGTGTCTCGGCCGTGGGCTCGAGGTGGGGCCGGGTCCTAGGAGCCCTGCCGGAGGGTCACCGGGCTGTCAGGACCGGAAGGTCGGCTCCGACATGAGAAGTTGTTCGGTCTGAACGTCTCCTGGAACTGACTGATCTCCAGTAACGTGCTTTGTGGGTGAGGAGGCCGAGACTGAAGGGATCAGGGGACATGCTCAAACCCCACGTGTCCTCGCTCTCCTAGGACTGTCCCCAGCTGCTCCTGGAAGGTCTGTCGTTTCACCGGATGCCGAGTTCCCGCGACTCAGCTACTGACGAAGCCAGGTCGCATTCAGACTTCCGGCGGCGGGAGGCCAGCCTGTCCTGTCACCTGTGGCCCTGTGACATCGAGAGGATGACGGTGACCTGCTTTACTCTCCGTCCTGCCCTGTGGGCAGACCTGCCGGCCACTCTCTCGAGCCTGCGTCGTTTAGTCACCTGTGTGGGGGCAGAGCGTGCCGCCAGCATTTTTAAGTGCAGAAGGCTACTTGTGTCCCGAGTGGAGGCCACAGCCAGGCCTGTCCTTCACGTCCCTCCCTCTGCTGCCGACCAGGGGTGACGGGGATGTTTGGACAGTTCTCAACAGTCCGTCTCCCGAAGGAACGGTTCCTGTTCTACTTAGGAGCTCCGGGGTTGTGCCGCCTGGTGGCCGCCCCACCCCTCGGAGAACGGGCGGGGCGGTCCGGTGAGGGGCGAAGTGCACAGGGAGACCTTTCAGAGGCTGGCAGTTTCCCTCGACGCCCCTTTTCCCGTCCTGCGAAGTGGGGAGCCTCCCATACACACGAGGACTCACATCAGAAGGGGACGCTCCACTCGACCAAGACAGGCTTAATTGGGAAGTGTGCGACCGACACACCTGCAGGTAACTGAGAGCTGCCTGGTGCTGGGTGTGTGTGCGTGTGAGTGAGTGTGCTTGCGGCCTCACGGGTTCGGTTTGGTTTTCTCTGCAGGGAGCTGGGCGTCTGGACTCCTAGATGTCCCCGTGAGGCGGTCCCGTGCTGGCCACTCCACTCCCGGGGCGCGTGGGCCTTGGATCTCCGTGTGTCAGTCCAGCCTCCACGTCTCCGCTCCCCTGATCCTCACGCCGCGTTTCAGGGCCCGTGACTGGGAGGGTTTCCCTCATGCACGCGACTGGACCTGTGCGAACTGAGGACCGAGGGGCCCCTGAAGTCACTGCCCCCCACCTGTTCCTGCCCCTGGGCTCCCCTCCCTCGGACACTCGCCGGATGGCCTGGGTCAGGGGACGCCTGTGCTGCTGTCACTGCTCCCAGGCCAGGAGCTCACTAACCATTTCGTGAGAAGGAAACTGGAACTCGGGTCCCTTTTAGGCCGAGTGTCACCCCGTGCCCTGCTCCTCGGGCGCTGGAGGGAACCTGGCCGGCCATGCGTGTGGGGACTCGCAGGCCCTATGTTTCTCCAGGAGCCGAGTGCGCAGAAGGCTCTGGGGGCCCCTTCCCAAGGCCAGTCCCACCTCGTTTCTGCTTCGAAACAGCGGCTGCAGGGCTCCCTGGGGGAGCCCGGCTGCCCCTCCAGGTCAGGCGAGGAGCGCAGTGAGGCGGCAGCTGCTGAGGTGCGGTCAGACATGCTGGCCCAGGTCACGGGTCTGCACCCAGGTTCCTTGTGCCCATTCCCTCCCACTGCCGTCTGCAGCTGCTCCCAGGCTGAGAACGGACACCTCGAGCCCCAGATGTGCCACCAACCCTGTGGGGTCAGAGTCGGTGGTGAGTCGCACGGCCCCCTTCCCTTACATGAACCGCAAGGCAGACTCAGACTTGAAACTTGAAGGGAAAACCCGTCTTCACCGGGGACGTCACCCTTCCACCCACCCAGCTCCTCCCTCTGCCTGCATGCTCGCCCGCACCGTGTCTCCGGTCGGCGTCACAGCGGAGGAAGTGGGGGTCTGCTTTTAATTATCTCCGCCATCGAGTTCTCCCCGACTCCGTCCGAGCCACGGTTCCTGAGTGGAAGGGAGGGAGCTCTCGGAGATTCCTGAGTGTCCTCGGGCTGTTCTGGACCGGGTTCCAGAGACGCTGCGGTTTCTTCTTTTCCTCTAAGCTCCTCAGTGTCCTCTGTCGTCACCCGGACACGCAGACACGCGGACACAGACGTGGGGAAGGAGAGGTGACTGACTGCGTGTGCGGGCTGACTGAAAACGTCACGTTCTGCAAATGTGCCCGGTCTGACACACTTTTCAGAAGCACAGTCGGTCTTAGAAAACTCTGCACCCTGAGAAAATATTCTGCTCTCAGCAGTTGCAGAAGGAAGTGGCTAGTGGGCCTTAAACTCTCTGTAAGGCAGATCGGTATGTTTTAGCCATTGAAAGTTGGTACAGTCGTGTTTCTTTTCCCACAGGTTGCTGTGATGGGGTGAAGATGTGCAGCAGTGTTTACGAGAGGCACTGTCACTCCGTGGCACTACAAGTGTGGGACAGAGTGCCTGCGGCATGGTGTGCAGTGAACGGGACAAGCTGCATTTCCCGCAGCTGTGTCACCATCCCGGCCCCTCCCCAGGGTCGGACGCACCCAGGCTGCCCGTGAGTCCCGAATGTGAGCACCCTCATGCATTTTAATGAGCTGCTCTGTCTTCCCTCTGCTGTTGATAACATTCGGACTGATCCCAAATCTGAGTGTTTATTACAGTCGCAGAAAACACCTGCCCAATATCTATTACTGCCGTTTCAAAGGCAGTTTTCTTTTTGTGTCTGGAGATGCTTTTGGACTTCAGCTGTACAGGGACTAGATTAAAAGTTTCCTTCCGTTGTAGAGTAATCCTACAGAAACCAGTGGGACTTTATTATATGAAATATTGATCCAATGTTGCTGCTTTTCCACTTGGTGCCTGGCACAATGAAGGGTCCCTGGACCCCCCAAGTCCCCCCGCATCCGGGTGCTGTGTGTGCCGTCCTCTGGGTCATCGAGAGACCCTCCCTGGCGACCCCCGCTTGCTCCCCTTGGTCTTCTTTCCCACCGTGCTTTCTCTGCTCTCCGCCAGCGTGGCCGTTACCTGTCGGCCGTGGCATCCCGCCCCCACCACAGCAGCCACACCGAGCTCCCTTTCTCCGTGCGGCCCTCGGACTCTGCCGCCCCCTCAGCCTGGGTCTGAGTCGCCCGGGTCCCTCCCCCAGGCTCCGGCTGCCCCGACTTCCTGCTCTGAGGAATGGGGTGTTTTTCCTTTGCGTCTTGCCACCAACTGTGGGAGAGCAGGGGCCGTGTCTGTCTGCCTCCGTGTGCCATCCCCAGAACTTGGTCGGGGTCCAGAATGTGGTGGACACATTTTTTTGAGTGAATTTTCCCTTTTTAGTATTCTTTTAACTTATGCTTACTGATGTTCTGAGCACCATTTAAACTATTTATAACATTAAATGTTGAAACACAAAAATGAGTGGTCTCACTTTAGTGTAATAACTAGGTCTTTGGAATAAACTGGAGTGTATTTTTAAACTCAGCCAGAAGTGGCTCTGTCTGTCTGAACAGGGTCCGTCTGAACGGCGGACTCGACAGCCGAGGACCCCGGGGCTGGGAGCCGGTCGCAGGAAACACAGTGACACGCAGGCTCGTTGTAGGAAAAAGCTGTCGTTTTATTCGCGTTTAGAAAGCACACACAGCCGTTTGCTGGGGGGCAAACCTGCGAGTGAACAAACTCGTTCCCAGAGGACAGTGTCTCCTGCCAGGAAACAGCCACGCCAGCCTCCTGAGCCCCGTCTTCTCTGGCCCGCAGGCAGCACCATGGACGTGTGCAGACACACGGGCACACGCTGAGGGCTCGTGCGAAGCCTCCGCTCCGACAGCCGTTGCCCCCGAGGCCCCCTGGTGCTCGGCCGGTTCAGGCTGCGGTCTCCTTTCTCAGAGTCCGTCTCTGGTGACAAGTAAGGATGCTGGTGAAGGACGGTTTCCCCTTAGTTCGCGGTTTCCTCTTTAACTCTTTCTGATTCCTGGGCGAGATCCCCAGCTCCTCCATGATGGCGTGGAAGGACAGGCACTGGGGAGCAGGAGCGAGAGGGCGTCAGTGACGGGGACCCCCCACCGCACGCTCGGTCTGCTGCCCGCGCTCAAGTGAGAGCCGCTGCTGGAAGGCAGCCCTGCCTCGGGGGAGTCCCGCCCGGCCGCCCGGCCTCCGCCCACCGGCCACCCGCCTTTCCTACGGGGCAACCCAGGCCGCGGCGAGCTGGGCAGAGTTTGGGGTTTCATTCTCAAAGGCGTGATGCACACCTACCCAGGAAGGCTCTCAAAACAGACAACTTACCTTTGCCGAGACACCAAAACAGAGTTAAATTAAGTCATTTCCCCCACCGAGGTGGTCCAAGCACTGGGCCTAGCAAGGCGCATGCGCACTTCAGAAACGCTACAGAAAGTGGTCGAACCTCCTCTACACCAAGGCTGTGTTTTCCTCCCATGAAACCTCACTCTGCTCCTAAAATAGAATCTAATTCTCGATGACTTTCCTTACTGACGAAGAAAAAAAAAAGAATTTTAAATTGTATTATTTTCTCCAAAAAGACAGAGAAGCGCCAGCAGCCACGATGCAGGTTTGTGGTTGGAATGGAACGGCGTGGTGGACGCACAGGGGAGATGGCGCACGGTGCAAGGCCACGCGTGATGCTGACATGCCACACGGACTCGGGGGGGGCACATGTGTGTGGGTCGCACCGCCCCCACTCGCAGGCACAGGACAGACGGACGCTGTGCACGGGTGGCTGTCATTTCTTCCAGCCGAGACAAGATGGTGGGCAGATTCCTGCCGCCGGGGATTTCTATAAAGTTGCACTGTTTTGGGTGAGGTCACCCCTAAAACACCCTGTAAAACATCAGCGCCTTTGGTACCGTGCATAGAAGAGTGAGCGCTGCCCCTTCACCAGAAAGCTACACTCGGGCACGGGTGGGGGTCAGACGCCCCCCTGCCCCCTCTCCCCTCCGTGAGCGCTCCAGGTGCCAAGCCGGGGCGTGGAGCCGGTCCCGTGGGCTCCTTGCGGGGCGCACTGTGTGTTTTTGCAGAGCTGCACTCCGTTGGTTCCGTGAGAAGTAACGTGGTTTAACTAGGTAGCACTTCCAATTTCTCTGCTTCACGTGAGGACCAGACATACGTATTTGGATCCCAGATGTAAGTTATTGGCCTCCCGGGCCCACGCCTCCAAAAACACTCACTGTGTGCCTGTGACTCTGTCTCTTTTACACGTGTGTCTAAAATTTGAGTTTTATTTCTGTTTTCCTGTGATGCTGACAAAGAAGAATGCGAGTCTGCGTGTCATCTTTCTTTCCAATGGTTCGTGCGCTGTGGCGTCAGTGACTCGAAGGGGGACCGTGACCCAGAGCCAGCACTCAGAGACGTCTCCTGCGACCGATCCTTCAGACGAGGCCCAGCCGCCAGGGGGCGGGGGCCGGCCTGTGGCATCACTGTGGCGTCACCGGCGGTGGAGGGGGTTGAGGTGGTGCCACCGGGCCAGGCCCACGTTCTGCAGGGTCTCGGTGGTGGGGGTGCTCGGGCTTGGCGGCTTGGATCGGAAACTCGCTCCGGGGGACAGGGGGCGCCTTTGCCTTCACCTGCCATCTCTACCGCTCGATTGAGTCTTTTTTTTTATCGTCACTATAAAGATCTTTTCCTGTAGATTCCTTTTCCACAAGATGCGTAAGAAGTTCCCATCACCCCGTTTTATCGGACTCTCAGACGTTCGGTTTTGGACATTCCGCTCCACGTCGAGACCGCCGGAGCGGGCGTCCGGGCGCGGGGGTGGAAGCGCCTGTGGGCGGGGGCTGGCGGGGCCCTTCTTGCCGCGGGTGGATGGTCGTGGGTGGGGGCTCTCACCTCCACGTGCGCGGCGGCGATGTTGCTGGGAAACCGGAGGAAACCGGAACTCGGCTCCAGGCCTGCATCGCCTCCGGACACGGACACGGTGCACATCTCTGCTCTTCTGAACCCCCAGAACTTCATCCCTGCTGCTGCGTCGGAGCGCGTCTGGAGACGCTGTGGGTGCCCCCGTTGCGCGCTTGTGGGTCCCAGACTAGGGCTTCCTTCGGGTTTCCCGTTTGTCTCCAACAGCCAGAGAGCAAATGCCAGGCCCCAGGCCGGCCTCTCTGCTCGCAGGTGCCCTGCTTCGCGCTCACGGGAGCCATGTGCTCTCGTGCCCCTGGAAACGGCCCGTGAAGGTTCCCTGAGTCCGTAGTGGCGCGGATGGGCTTGTCTCCATCCGTCTACTTGCCTGTGATAATCTCAGAATTGAAGGTACATGTAACACGTAGATTGAGCATCTGCATTACAGTCACAATTCAGAGTAGCTTTTCAAAGCTTTTGTTTCTGGACTTGGTTTTCAAGAACCCCTTTATGGTAAAGGGTCACAGAAAAACTATGTTTAAGCATGAAATCCCTAAACTCTAATTTCAGAAAGTATCAGGCATACTGATAGTTGCCTAGCTGCCTTGCTCCCCGGGAAGGGAATTGAGGGGCAGTGTACCCAGCGCCAGCTCTGCACACCCTGGGACCCTAGGTAGCTGGGGCCCTAGCTCCCCGCTTTTCCCCTGGTGGTCGGAGTTCTCGTGTTTAATGGATGTGCGTGTACGACCATGAATTATACTTGCGAGTTGGCTCCTGGTGTCAGAATGCTGACTCCAACCTCAGCCCTGCCGCCCAAGTGGCTGGGTTGTGCTGGGCAAGGTGCTCATTTCGTCTCGGACTCAGTTTTCTTACCTGCACAATGGGAACAACAGTGGAACCCGTTCCCCGGAGCTGCCACGCAAATCGGCGCGGACGTGACGCCTGGCACGTTGTACGTGCTCTCGTTCTTTGAGATGAGACTTTATGCCTCGCTGAAAATATTTTGTCTATAACACTTGCTGGTATTTTTTAATGGAAGGGACATAAATTTGCCGCCTCCCCGGGAAGGACGGGTGCTCAGCAGCGCGTAGGAAACGAGAGCGGGCAGCAGGGGCCTCCGCGTGGACCGCGCCCCAGCGAGGCCCTCGGGCCGGCCGGGCGGGCGAGGGAGGACGTCATCGTGAGCGCGCACGCACCGACGGCGTCCGAGCACCACGTGGCGTGTGCGGCGCGCGCGGCGCGTGCACGTGTCCGCGAGCGTGCGAGAGTCTCTTGCAGAAGCGAGGAGGCCGGGGACACGGATCGGTCTTCGAGAGGCCGCGGCTGCGGCTGACTGGGCTTGGGCGCCCGGGTTGCAGGGGACCGACCTGCCGTTTGTTCTGCAGGAAGCCCCCCGCCCCCCACCCCCCACCCCCGCCCTGCGACCGCGCCCGCCCCGTCGGTCTGCTCTTCTCCGGGGTTGCTGGCTGCGCGGCCCATCCTGGGATCCCTCCCCGTGTTTGATGCCTTGGCACCCGCGGAGCCGGACGCACACGCCCCCGTGCGTGCCCGCTGCCCGAGGGGAGGGAGGACCTCCCAGCTCTTCCTGCTTTGAGCCCGTAACAGACCGCCCCGGAGGGAAGCCTGCGGGCGGAGAAGGGCGTTCTCCAGCTTGTGGAAGCCCCGGGCTGGGGTTTGACTTCAGTGAAGGCGCGGGGCTGGGTGTCTGGGAGCGGCTGCCACCCCGCGGCCAGCGGGACCTCAGCGCGGCGCCCAGCAGCCCGGTTCTCGGTGGGCGCGGACCCTTCTGTGTCCGGTGTTTCGCTTGCTGGTGCGTTCAGGAGGACAGCACTGGGTTTTCCTGACACAGTGTTTCAGAGGCTCTAGCCCAGCCAAAGGTATAAGCCCTACATTTTGTCTGGCTTGCTTTCTACTTTGTTATGCAGTTTATTTATAGATGCTTGGAGGGATCTGTAATATCATCTGATGAACTTCCATGTCACACGCGGAAGAATATAGATGTCATTTTACAGACTGAGAGCTCTTATTCCGTGTGCATACCTGTCATGACTTGAAGGTAAGCTATGATCTGAAGTCTTTTCGTAAAGACCACCTTCAGTGGAGTGTGGAACGCCGAGGGAGAGGCCGCTGGGGACTCAGGGCTTCATCGTCAGCACCAGTATGTCCTGGTCTGGTCAGATCACTGCCAGCATCTGCGGGGGCAGCGGCTCAGTGATTCTCTTTGTAACAAGAAGGTTGAAGCGTCCCCTTTCCTGCCATTTTTAGCCGGGAGGTCTAATGAGGGACAAGCCTAGAACTGTCAGAATGTTCTGGGGCTGCAGCTAGCAAGCTCTGCAGGGAACAAGGACAGAATCCTCTTCGTACATTTGCTGCGTTAGGACTTCGGACATCGGTCGCCTGTCCGCACAGGGATCTGACATCTTCCGGGGACAGTGGAGGACCCAGGAGCGGAGGTCAGGACTGGGGTCCCCGACCCCGTGGAGGGCCAGGGAGGGACGCGGCCGCCGCCTCCTCTGTGTGAGGTCTGTTGCTCCCAGTCTCAGGGTCTGGGCACCTGTGACACCTGTGACTCTGGTTTCCTCAGTTTACCGAACTTACTCAGAACCCCTGGGCCTTCTTCCGTACAGCTGTCCTTGGAATTAAAGGGAAATGGATTTCAGAGGGTGACTGTGGTTTCCAGAAGGTGGGCCTCGATGGACCGTGACCGGGAGCCCGGGAGATCGCCGGCCCGCACTTCCGAGCCCGTGTCCACAGTCCCGGGGTGGAGAGAACCTAGACGCTGCGCTGGACTTCTGAGTGTGGTCCCCACCCTTTCCTGCCTGTGACCCAGAGCCCCCTGCCCAGCTGTCCCCAGCACCTGTGGTGCCCTCAGCGGGCTCTTGCTGGCCGCTTGCCTCAGCCCCGTCTGCCCCTCGGCTGTGGCACCCAGACTCACTCGGGCATCCTTCCTGGCCCCGCCTGACGCCCTGTTCTCCCCACCTCGCTGTCTGTCTGCCTTGCTGCTCCGCCTGTCCTCCGGGCCCCACACCTGGGCCTGGGGCCCACAGCTCCGCCCACTCAGGTCCCAGGTCTGTGCTTCCCGTGAGCCCTAGAACTGCCTGTCTCCCCGTCTGAGCGCCGTCCGTCCATCAAAACGTGCCTGTGGGTGGCGGGTGGGGACAAGGTTACTCCTGACACAAAAATCGCTTATCTTGGGCCCATGTGTGTTTGAGGATTTTGTCTAGAAAACTTTTCTCCTGGTAAAATAATGTAAGTATGTTGTTGGATGGTATTATATGTGTGTGTACATATATAAATTTACTTCCAAAGAACTCTTAAAGAAGTTTCCCCCCCCCCCCCCCCCCCCCAGTGTGGCTGCCCAGGGTTACAACCCAAACTCTTGGGGTATAGGAACAAGTTCATTTTCCTCTAATATTAGGAATAATTTCATGGAAAACTTTGAAAAGTGAGGTTAATCCTAATGTAACAGGGTGCAGCCAAGAGGGGGGCCCAAACAGGGATTTGGAATGGGGTCCAAAACTCAAGGTGTTCAGGAAATATTAGGATGTCCTCCCCCGACCCCCACCAACAGGCGTGGGTTGGGGGAAGGGACACGTGGAGCAGGGCCATTGAGAGCTGCTTTGTACAGCAACAGCTTTGCAGCTAACCTCTGGTGTGGCCATTTAACATCTCTAACCTTTAACCGGTTGCATAGACATGTTAAACAGCTGTGGCCGTGCTCTGAGCCAGGGGAATGGAAATACCTTCCCCCCAACACGTAACTGGGGGGCAGGTCCCCCTAGTTGCAGCGCCTGCGTGGGAGCTTGGAAAAGATTGGCTCCATGACATGGGGCCACACCTGCCCAGACCCATGATGGCAGCCCAGTAAAGCTGGAAGGATATGGGAGTGCTGGCAAGTGTAGCCGATTGTGGGAGGAGTCGGAAATGGGGCTGCAGAGGGGGATTGGCGCGGAGATTTAAAACCCAGACGTGGCAGCCATTGCAGGGGAGAACCACACGGCTGTGGCAGTGCAGGGAGAGGACCACTTGGTCTTGAGCAGAGCGAGGACTCCCGAAGCTTCAGAAGGGGGAACCACCACCCGGCTTCAGCAGAGATCCTGGAGGCACAGCTGATGGAGCCGGGAACTGAGGAAGGCCCACCGCTGAGACAGATCACTGGGAAGAACCGGGGGCTGCCTGAGCCACAGACTGGGTGAAGGGGGGAAGGAAGGACTGTGTGTGTTTGTGGGTGTTTTCAGGGACTTTGGGATTTTGATGAAGGCATTAGGTCACTACTTTAAGTTTGTATAGCACTAAATAAACATTTCCTTTCCTTTTCACGAATCTCTGGCATTGAGAGACGTCTTTCTCCTGGGGGCAGACATAATGAACCTGGGGGGTTCCTTTCAGTAACAGTGTATCGTCCCAGGCCCCCTCCCCCTCCTTGTTGTTCTGTAACACTAAGTGTAACATTTGGTATTAATCCATGTGCTTTTTTCCAATTCTTCTGAAACTGAGACCCCTTTTCCCACTTCTAAAGTTACAGGAAGAGCTTTTATATGCAGTGCCTTCAGGGCAGAGATGAAAGAAAGGGAGGGAGGGAGGGAGGGAGGGAGGATGGGGGAAGGAAGGAGGGAGGAAGGGGGGGAGGGAGGGAAGCAGGAAAGTCAGACTGGCAGCTGTCTGCTCCTACACAGTTTTGTGGGTCTGGAGAAACCTCTGCCGTCTTGGAAGGTGGGAGTCACGGCCGCCGCCAGGTGTTAGGCAGAAGGAAGAGAGGATGCTCGGGCTGAGGAAGTTAGCTTCAGCGCCTTGAGGACCCGGCTTATGGGGGTGGGGACGGGGAGGGGGAGAGGACTGTTCTGTGCCTCTTCCCAGGGGGACCGTCCAGCCAGGATTCCGAGGAACCTGGGAAGGGCCCTCACCCGCCATGTGGGAGGTGACGCCCCCATGGGGGAGGGGTCGTGGCAGATCGGCGTGTGGGCTGGAGTGCAGAGACGCTGCGCCCACTGCCTGTCCCACCCACGCCGTTGGGTTTGCAGGGGAAGGAAAGCCTCTTCGCACAATTCCAGAGATAATGTGATGAGAGAGACTTCTCCAGGTAACTTGTTAAACCGAGTGCTCAGACCAGAAGGAAGTGAAGCCCAGGGCACCTGGAGCGCCAGGTAGTGAGGTGCCCCGAGGAGGGGGTGCCCAGGCAAGAGCAGTGGCCTGCGGCCCCAAGGCTCTGTTGTCACGGCCGATGAAGGCCAAGCGGTCAGGGAAACATTCTTGTTGGGCCTTGAGAAATCTGAATATTTGAACTTGGAGCACTCCAGCTGAAAAATCACGGAGAAAGCAAATTCTGGTCCAGCCGAGTTAGACATTTTTAATTGATGGGAGGCAGCAGGACTTCACCACGTCCCTCAGGTGTCGCTGATCCGCCCGAGAGTCTGGATGGACCTGCGACGGTGGCTCAGGCTGTGGAGCCGGACCTCCGCCCTGCGGCGTGTGCGGACTGCCCCAGCCCGGGGTCTGTCTGTGGGGGGCGCGGAGCGCACGGCGTGACCCTGAGGCTGGTTTCCTGTCACAACAAGGCCCTTGTCTTCGTAAACAGCCTTTCTTGGGGCATTCGGAAGAGAGGGTTTTGAAAGCAAAATGATCTTAACGTGCTTGTGCATCTGGACATAAAATTTCCTAACGGTGCAAAGCCTAATGAGAAGGTTCCCGCGGCACGCTAAAACTGCAGCATGCGGCAGAAATTTTTCGTTGTCCACGAGAGCTAATTAACGATGCCACTCAGCACAGTCAGACGCGCAGAGGAGGGCAGGAGGAGGAAGAGTGCTCCGCCTTCCCTTCGCTTCTCGAGGCTGTTCGGGCCCCTGTAAATTGCTTCCAGGGACGCGGACCTCACAGTCTGGGGGTCACGGGCACGGAAGCTAATTGGGACCCCTCGCCCCGCTGCTGCGCCCCAGCCGGCCCCTGCAGAGCATCTTCACGCCGCTCGCTGCTTGGAAACCGCGGTCCTCGCGGCCTCTCAGCTGCGTGATCCGGCTGATTCTCCGGAGGGCGTGATCTCTGCCCACCCTGCGCTGCTCAGGTCGTCCCAGTTTCGCTGGAGGGACACTAAAATAATCTAATTTATGATTTTCGTCTAAAACAAAGTTAGTTTTATTTCCCCCTTACTGCATTAGCTTAGAGACAGGCTTGTTACACAATAAACTAGGCATCCCCTCTCCACGGCTGCTGAAGTGCTCGCTCGATCTTTTCATACCTCTGTTCCCTTCTGACCGTAGGCAGCGTTTCTCCAGGTGTGAGCTGTGGGTAACTTGTGGTGCTAACAAAGACTCACACCACCAAACCTGAAGCCAAACTGCTGCGTTTAATTGAGTTTGAAAGAAAACACTTGCTTACCAACTACTTTTTAACAACAGTATTTAGAATTAATTATTGGCGGGGAAAAGTCATGTAGGAAGATACTAAAAAATAAGTCCCAACCCTTGTGCTGGACGGTTTTAGGACAATGTGTGCGTGTGACCTGACTTTGGAGAAGACTGCTCCGTGTGAGTCCATTTTTGTGAAAACTGACGGGCGTGTTCCGGGAGGATCTGCTCTGGGCTTTTGTCAGCAACGCCCGTGGCTGGACTGGACTCACGGGGCGTCTCTGCAGGCAGAGCCTGTGACTCGTGTTTTAAGTAATTGTCCCCCGGCGACTCTGAGGGACATGAAATCGGGGGATAAATGGTGTAAAATAGAGAGTCTGAGCATTTTTCTTTCGTATTCAAGCCCCTTTTTCCCTCCATTTCCTGTAAAAGGCCCTGGCCCCTGTGGGGTCGCTGTGGTGTCCATGGTCACTGACGTGGCAGAAGGCCCGGCCATCGGAGGGCAGGAGGAGAAGCAGGAGGAGAAGGGGTCGGGACCGAGGCCCCTGGTGGTGGCGCCCGGGGAAGGGGGGGCACGGAGAGGGCAGCCGTCTGCCCGGCGGTGCGGAGTGGGCCTGGCCCATCCCCCTCACTGACACGGAGCTTGTGGGCGGAGCACAGTGACGGTTCTGTCTCGGAGGGGTGCGGCTCCCCGAGTTCTCCCTGGAAGGGCCCACTGAGCGCCCAGTGCTGAGAGTGTGCTTTCTCCACGCTCAGACCCAGCGTCCCGCCTCAAGAACCCGCCGTGGGCAGGAGGCTGCAGGTGCCAGTTGCCGGAGGATTGGGGTCCGCTGGGCGCCCTGGGACCCACCACCCTGTCGCCGGCCCAGTCATGTCAGAACCCCAGAGGGGACATGCCTGCCGCCGCTGTGGAGACCCGTCTGTCCTAGTTTGGGCCCTTCTCTTGGGTGCAGGGGAGTGAGTGGCCACTGGTTTCTAAACTCGTGTGAGGAAAGGGGTCTTGGAGACAGTGAGACCCCCTGGACCGGGAGGCCGTCTCCCCAGGCAGCCCGTGTTCAGATGCCGGTAGACTGTGCTCGCCGCCTGCACCACCGGAGAGCAGCCCTCGACTCCCTGCAGGGACCGAGCTTTGTCAGCCAGGCTCTGGTGAGCGGTTTCATTTCGATGGCCTTACGGGATTTAACTCTCAGCAAATACGAGCCCCCGTACCGTCTCCATTTCACAGGCGAGGAGAGGGGGGCTCAGAGAAGGCGGAGAGTCACCCCGAACGGAAACACCGTTATTCACTGAGTGGCGACAGCGTGCGGGGCAGGGGCGGGCGTCTGGACTATCGGTGGGGGCAGTCACCTCGCACCCGCGCCCTGGAGCCTGAGCCGCAGAGCCCTGGCCTGTCCCCTGTCCAGATGCAGCGGGGGCAGGGGGCTATTCTGTGACGCAGTGAGTTTGGGAAACGCTGGGTGCTTCTCCGCCACGTTGAAACTCTCCACGCCACACGGAGGAGCCACGAGACCCGCTGAGATGCCGGCAGTGAAGGGACCGCGGTGGCTGCTCCCGGGTCCCCTGGCTATGAGCGTGTGTTTGAGGAGCTCTTGCCAAAGGAGCCTGCTTTGGAAAGCGCTCTTTCCACTTTACGACCTGGAAACCGCGTCCCGGTTTTCCACGGGAAGAAGCCACGACTCCGGACGGCACTCGCTTGTCCTCAGTCACTCAGCACGTGGCTGTCCTGGAGCCCGAGCCTCAGCCCTGGTTCGCTGCAGAATTTCTGGGGAACCCTCCTCTGACTCTGGACCCCGGGACTTCACGGTCAGTGAGGCTGAGATGAGACTCTTGAAAGGCTCGAGTCTAACGCCACAGGTGGAGCCCTCTTGAAGCCACAGAACAACGTGTAAGTATCGGAACCAGGTCGCTTACAGTTCACGGGGTCACAGAAGCGCCTGGGGGCTGGGCCGCTTCTCTGTCCGGCCTCTCCGTCACACTCTGGAGGAAGGGCCGCGGTAGAGACACAGGCTTCGTCCCTGGAACTCTTGGTAGCGTTTTCGGTTTGTTAAATAATCCTTGGGAATACGAACTTTTGTAGTCTGTAATTTCCATGTGCAGAACCAATACATTTGAAAGCTAACAATAAACCACATTTACCCAGCGTCTGATTCTACCGGCCGTAAAACTGCGCTGACTGGGGGGACAGGATGTCGCTCCCACCACCAAACGGCACACACACGGCAGCATGAGGCGGAGGCACGTCCTCGGCAGCCCGCTCGTCCAGAGAGAGAAGCGAGACTGGGAACCCGTGGGGCCAGGCCCCTCCCCGGCCGCGCGAGGCAGGGAAACAGAGTGTGTGGTTCAGAAGCGCCCGGGGGGTTCCACCCTCGGACATTCCTACCCTGAGGACTGGGTTTGGGGGTCACGTCCCATCAGAGGGAACCCCTTTAGGGAGACAAAGGGCAGCTGATCCCGATTTGGGGGGAGAGGAAAAGCCTATCCCTGCCCTGCTGGCTGTGGGGGGGAAACAGCCCCCAGGGACGTGGCATCCTCAGCCCCCACAGGACCCGTGAACCCTGGGGGCAGCCTCCCCGGCCCAGGTGGAGTGGGCGGGGCTGCCACCCCCGCACTCCGAGTGCAGCCGGGGAGGAATCTGCAGAGATCCCCAGCGGAGGGGGTGGGGGTCCCCCCTCCGCGGTCTGCCCCTGGCCCTCCTCCCCGTGCCCTTGGGGTGAACGAGCAGTGGCCAAGCAGCCAGCGAAGCCAGTGTGGTCGCGCGATGCCCAGGAAAGGCTGGACCACAGCCCCGTCTGTCCTGGTGAGGGACGGACGGACGGACGGCATCTCGTGTGCGGGGGAGGGGCTCCTCCGTGCAGAGCGGGCAAGTGGGGAGAGCGGAAGGTCCCTCCTGCACCCCTCGCTCAGGAGCCGGCGTTTGCGCCAAAGAGCACGCACGCGGCAGGGAGAGACCTGCAGGTCCTCAGAGATGCGGCCGCGCCGGAACCTGCAGGGGCTGCTAGCTCCACTGGCAAACGTGACTTGAAAGGTTGGTGCTAATGAACTTCTACCCGGGGGTCCTTCTGGTCGGCGTGGTGCTGAACTCAGCTGGTGGTCTTCTGAGACACCGGGTTTCATTTCATTCCCGTTTCCTGGAGCACATTTTTGAGTCTTTAAAATCTAAGCCATCTTTGAGTCTTTGTCTAAATAACACATTTCAAATAGTGAAATGGATTTGAATGAAAAATTAACACTGTTACGGAGTCACAGTGGAAATATAGGGCTTCAGGTTGTTGGAAAACATGTGACTCGACAGAACATTTGGGGCAGAAAGGAGGAAACCAGGGAAAGGCTCACAGAGATGAGACCGCCGCCCCAGACTAGCATCTTGTCGCCACGCTTCCGCTGTGGGGTCTGAATCTACTGTTTTCACGAGGGAACAGCTGCTTAGTTCTAATGCCTGAAGACGGGACTAAGATAAGCTGATGGTCTAGCAGATTCTGCAGATACGCGTCTGGGAGGCCGCGGGCCCCTCCTGTCCCATCTGTCCCCAGCGCGCTGAGCGGGACGCCCACCGCACTCGGGCTTTGCTGTCGTAAAGGGACGGGGAATTGCGGCCCTTCCTGCTTCGCAGACATGGAGAACCGACAGCGTCAGCCACCACCGACAGTCTCTGCTGGGAGCACCTGTCTTTGAACCGATCACACTGTGCGAACTGAGGGCCGTGTCTGAGTCCCTCTGTCCTCTCGAATCAATCCGCCACATTCCACCTCCGTAGACACGGTGGTCCCAGAAGTGGAGCTGGGTGGGTGGGTTTGCTGACGCTGCCGTCCGTGCAAGAAACAAAACGGCTTGCATGCAAAAGAAATGAGAAAAGAAATATGGAACATGAGTAAACCAGATGCAGAAATGAGTGTTCCGACGAGCGTGCAGATCGAAGGGACCTGGCGGCACGAGCAGCACACCGAAGCGTGACACACACGTAGGCTCCTACTTGCTGACCGAGCCGCACAACGCGAACACGCCAAGAGCACACTGAACGTCCCCACAGAGCAGACCAGTCCGTCCTCCCTTCCGACCTCAGACATTTCTCTCACAAGGTTTCGGGGGGAGCGTTTAACACCTCACGGTTCCCTGGCGATCGGGTGGCGAGTTCGTGGTGAAGCCGGGTCACGCCCGGCCGCCTGGCTCTGGGAGCCCCTTGGGGGAGCGTCTGGGTCGAGGAGGTGAGGCTGGCGTGAGGTCAGCCGTCAGCACCGCCCCGGCCCACGGACGTGGGGCCCTCATCCCGGGTTACTGGGGGTTTCAGGGCAGTGACAGCTGAGTGTCAAGCCAGCCCCGCTACTCAGAGCCTGAGTCTCAGAATTCCAGCAGCACCTTGGGGTGTGAGGGGCGGCCCCCTGCTCGGGCGAGGGCGTGAGCCGGCGTTCCGTCTGCTGCAGCACGTGTGCGGAGGGCTGAGCTGCCCTCACCACACGTGTCCAGACAGCGTGAGCTCCGGTTCCCATCAACAACAGAACTAACAGGCAAAAGCAGCTGACTACTGAAATCAGCCGTAATCCTGAGTGTAATCTGGAGAAGCGGCCTCTCGTGTACTCCACTGTCATTTCGGGTTGCTTATCACATTTCTGGCAAAAAATTTTGGCGGACTATCTTTTGTAATTATGCGTCGATAGAGTTGAAGGCCCAGTTTGAAAACACTGTGCTGATCCCTTTCTACAAACCGCTGTGCTCTGGTGTGTGGGCTCCGCACCCACGCCTGGGGGTGGTGACATTCCTCTCCGAGACCCCTCCCTGTCTTTCCTGGTTTGGGGCTCTTTTCTCCCCACTCCATCTGGAGAGACGGGCGAGTCTGGGCCCCTGCTCTGCCTCCCCCAGAGCACAAGCGGGCTTCCTATGCCACTCCCGCTCTGACTTGGGAGTGGCTCCTCCGGGCGTCTCATTGGACAGCCCAGCACAGAAGCTGCGAGGGTCCCAGCAGCGTCCCAGCTCCACACAGACACTGCAGACCGACACCCGCAGACCGACACCCGCCCAGCCCATCCGGGAAGGAGGGACTTACCTGCTCCACGTCGCTGTGGTGCTGCCGTGACTTGTACAGAAACTCCCCGATGGCCACGAACACGGAGAGGACCAGCCCGGCGGCCAGGACGATGAAGATGCCGCCGATGTTCTCCATGCCCAGGGCGCTGGCCTCCTTGCCGGCCTCCTCCGGGCAGCCGTTGCCCCGCCACCACTTCTCCTTCATCAGGTGCAGCTTCCCCTCCTCCTGCAGCTGCAGGATGGCGATGGTGATCCGGTCCCGGTAGGGCGAGCCTGGGGGCAAGGCCACCGCACGGTGGGAGGAGGCCTGGGGGAGGGGCTGTCTCAGAGGAAACCCAGCCCGCACCGGGGTGGCCAGGGGCACTGGGGGCTCGACAGGCTGGGAGGGAGCCTTGTCCAACTCTCTGTCCCTGTGGAGTGAGGAAAGCTGACTGGGACCCCGGGGGCAGACCTCTGCTCTGGGGAGCTTTTCATGGCCTTTCCCCACACGAGGAGGTCTGGTCGCTTAGACTCTCTCTTCCCAGGCTGCTGGTCGTCTGATGTTGTGACCGCCTAGCCAGAGGACACTTGGGTCACCCCCTCTCCCCCCGGGGGCAGCTGACGCTCCCCAGTCTCCGTCACAGTCCAGGGTGTGGACCACGGCCCGTCTCAGCCACGGGGGTCCAACCCTGGCTCACAGTCCCCCCCACATCACCCTCTGCTCTGGCCTTTCCCCAGCCGCCAGCAGGGTGGTGAGGAGCTCAGGGCCCCAGGACAGCGGGACCCCAGCTCGAGGGGCTCGGGTCCCCGGCTGCTGGCACTGAGCAGGCTCCTTCAGTCCACGTGGGACCGTGACAAGGTCGAGAAATAGAGGCCGACTGCATGAGACGCCGAGAAATGGCAGGTGTCGACTGCAGCAGGTAGTCTGTGCTGGCTAGTGCGCCTGCTGGTTAATGCACTGCTCGGAGTGGGTTTTGAGGACGTCAAAGGTCTGACCCAATTCATCGTTTGGAATGTTTGCAAGGACTTTACTGATATTATTTATACCCCATAGTCAAAGAATGCCACGGAACCGGTAGGGTCAGAGAGCGCCAACGCTGGCCCGCAGCTGCGGCTTGCCTGACCCCGGACTCCTGCGTTGGCTCAAAGGAAGCTGTGAAATGGTGGCAGAACTCAGTTACTCAGTTTGTCCTGGGGTGGTAGGAATTTTTGTTTGTATTTCTTCTACTCAGTAGGAAAATCGCTCTTTTTGTTAACAAGCTTTAAAGTTCTTGGTGGAAACAGAAGAATACCCCCCCCAAAAAAAAAGCAAATAGGAAAACGTGGTGTCTCAGAACCAGAGGAAATCCCAGGACTCTCGCGGTCCAGCCCTGAGTCTGGGGGAGGGGCTTTGGTGGGGGACGGTCACAGGAATCGGCAGAGCCAGTGAGTGGGTTCCCTGCACTTCTCCCGGCGTCATTCCCGCCCGCGCCCGCCCGCCCCAGGCTCTGCCCCCCCTGGTGTGCGGTGTGGAAGTCGGAAAAGGGGGGGGGTTTGACGTTTCGCATTCACCATTGTTTTTTGTTTTTCTTTTTACCCAAGACTTCCCAAAGTCAGCGCTCGGAATCTTTCTAGTTAGATTGTGGCCTGTCGGTTAAGAGTGTGGATTCTGGTGAGAAAACGGCTCTGCAAAGCCAGGTTAAAGGTTCTGGCTGCCGGCCCGGCCACGGAGAGTTCTCTGCCTCAGAGTGTGCTGCGGCCCCATGTTTGCTGTTCCTGCTGAGGTGGCCCGAGCGTCCCTGGCGTGACTCCGAGCACGTCCCTGAAACCTGCAGGTGTCACACACGGGCCAGCCCGCCCGAGAAGAGTGCCTCCCTGGTCTGTCTGTCCAGCAGCCGTCTCCCCACGGACACGCTCGCTGGGGTCTGCCACCTGCTCCAGGCACTCCTGCACGGGGCGTGGTCAAGAGCGCGACAGGTCTGTAGCCACCAGGGCCGATTCCGGAGTGTGCTTCCTGCCCCCCCCCCACAGGGCGGGGAAGGCTCTGGGGTGGACCCTGCGTGTCCGAGTGTGGGCGGGCTGGCCAACCCGCAGCGTTTGAGCCTCTCGTCACTGGTCGGGTCCAGCGTAAGGCCTGAGCGGACAATAATTTAATCTTCATCCTCGATCTTTGAAAGATGCAGCTTTGTTTTTGCACGTGTGGACATGGAAACTCAGCCCGTCGACTTTTGTCACCTATTTGCATAATTAATCTCGTTATACTTTAATATAATTTAAGGCCGGAAGGTACATAGATATGTATAGGTAGGTAGTGAAGAAAATAACATCCAGAAAATTAATTAGAAGGTGTTCTTTTGAAAGGTGTTTGGGGTGAAATAATAACATCTATGCACTCGAACTGTCTCACGGTGGAACCTGGAAGAAACCGGGACTCGGAGCTCGTTAGGTGGGGCGTCTGGGAACTGCATGTCCGGAGCCTGCGCCTCATCCCCACGGGCATCCCCCGTGGGCGTCCGCCACCCCCGGCCCTGGAGCCCCTCGGGGTGTGGGGGCCCCTGGCCTGCTCCCGCCCCACTTCGCCCCCTCACCTATGGGCGTCCCCACGCCATAGCCCTTGGAGTCGATGAGGCCCCCGATCTGGGTGAGGTTGCAGTCCCTCTGCGTGGCGTACTCGATGCTGGTGGACTCCATGAGCAGCGCGAAGTCGGTGGCCAGCACCCGCCGGATGCCCTCCTCGCTGCTCCTCACCAGGGCCGTCTGCGGCCGGCTGCTCATGAACGCCCACATCCTCTCGTAGGTGGAGATCCTGGACTTCTGTTGGGGGGAGCGGAGGGGCTGAGAGACTCATCCCAAGCCTCGCCCCCCCAGGGGCTCCCACCGCAGGGCAGCGCTCTGTCTCCGGGGGAAGCTGTGGGCATGGTCCCGGGGTGGCTGGTGGGCCTGGGAGGACCCCCTCTGCTGCAGGGAGGGGCCTGCTGGCACCGTGGGGGCCACTGAGAAAACAGAGACCGTGGCTGACTGGGAAGATGTGGGCTGGAGGTCCTGGTGGGGATTCAGTTGGGGGAGGAAGAACCAGCATCTCCAAGAGCATCTGCCTAAGGAACCCCAGCGCTCAGAGCGGGTCCTCAAGGCCCCCGGACTCCCCTGGGCGGGGCTCAGTGGCTCCCTTTCCCTTCACCCCATCCCTGTCCCTTCGCAGGGCGGCTGAGCCCGGGCCTGACCCGCCCGGGCTGGCGAGGCCCGGGGTGGGGGATGCTGCGCTGCCTCTGCTTCCGCTGGCACCCGTCCCGGAAACCGAGACTGCGGGGCTGTCCTCAGTGAGAATTCCCGTCAGAAGACTCTTCTGAAGTGCTCATGTGCCTCCTGAGTTCAGTTTTCAGTTTCTAGATAATGAAGGCTGAATATTTTATTTCAGAGTGTTCTATGCTTTTGTCTTTTCCCTTGTTCTGTTCATTTTGGGGTGTATTTAATATTAAACCACAGATGGCATACATGCATCCATACACTGCACTCCCTCATTAGCTTCTCTGTTTGTTAAAACACACCCCCAAGTCTCCACACTGCTCAGCCCGGGAATCTGTCCCTCAGAACAGGGATCTGTCTCGGCCTCTCCCAGTCGCCTGTCGCTCGGACCCCGTTCCGGTTTTCCTCTGCCTGTGTCTGCACTCGGGCCAGCACCCCTCCCCTCGCTGGGGAGATGGAAGGCTTGACGGGGATCTGACAGCCTGCGCCCCCCCCCCGACCCACCGGCTCTCACCCACGCACACGGCCCACCCGCCAGGCAGCTCTGCGGCCGGCACAGCCGTGTCCTCTCGGGAGGGCAGGCGGCTGCAGACAGGACTCGGGCTCCAGTGGCAGAGGGAAGGGCCGGGGGTCTTGTATCGCGTGGTGGTCTGTGCCCGACCACCCGGGGGCTCCCTTAGCTCCTGCTTCTGTTTAAGACCAGAGTCTGGTTTGAGCGTGGGCTGTAAACCAAAGGGTTGCCGGTTCGATTCCCAGTCAGGGCACATGCCTGGGTTGCAGGCCAGGTCCCTAGTGGGGGCCACGTGAGAGGCAACCACACATGATGTTTCTCTGCCTCTCTTTCTCCTTCCCTTCCCCCTCTCTAAAAATAAATAAATAAAATTTAAAAAGTAAAAATAAAAATAAATGTTTGGCAACGGGGACATCCGCCTGCCCACGTCAGCGTGACAGCGCCGAAGCAGCTACGGGGGCCCTGGGTCCAGAGTGAGCTCTGACACAGACTGGTGTTGTCACCGTCGTGAAGTCCCCGAGCCTTCTGAGCCGAAACCTCCGTCCTCTGTACCAGCGGCAGCTTGAACGAGCCGGTTCCTGAGGCCTGACAGCCTCAAGTTCCACACTTCTAAGAAAACGCTCTGCCCCTGAGGCAGTGTCCCCGGGGAACAACCTTCCCCGCTGTGCTGAGCGCACAGACCTCCCTGCGCTTGTACCAGCAGCTCTTTGTCACAACCCGAGCCTTGTGGGACGTCACAGGCCGAGACCACCCAAAACCTGCCTGACACGGAGGCAGCGCCCGCCCCGCAGGTGCCTCGGGGGTCGACAGCTCATAGGGCCCCATGGCGAGAGTGGCTTCCATAAACCCCAGAATCTCTGAGGAGCTGCTTACTGAACTTTTGTTCGTCTTACGAGGCCTTTCTCAAGGGGCTCTTCAAGTGCCTAAGGATCCAAAAGAGAGCCGTCAGAACTCCCCAGCTCACGCAGCCGACGGCGGGGACTCTGGTCTGAAACAGAGGCAGGAGCTGAGGGGGCCCCTGGGCGGTCGGGCACGGACCGCCACGTGAGACGAGACCCCCGGCCCTTCCCTCTGCCACTGGAGCCCGAGTCCTGTCTGCAGCCGCCTGCCCTCCCGAGAGGACACGGCTGTGCGGGCCTCGGAGCTGCCTGGCGGGTGGGCCGTGTGCGTGGGTGAGAGCCGGTGGGGGCGGGGGGGAGCGGCGCAGGCTGTCAGATCCCCAAATGTCTGAGCTACACCAGCCAGGGTGTCGCCAAACATTTTTCAGGAATGATCTTAATCGTATTTGCTCTACCAGGGACACACGTGGACTCATGTCAGTGCAAACTAGGAGCCAGCCTCCACACCAGACGTCCCACGAAACACCCGTGTTTTCACCGTGCTTATGATGAACGCCGCCAGCACTGGGGGACTGGGCAGTCGGTCTGCGGGGGGGCGGGAGGCAGTGGTGGCAAGTGCGCTCCCGGTGAGGAGACAGAGCCCAGGAGGCCCTTTCGTTCCTCCCTCACTGGAGGCCATGGAAGGCCGTGGAGTGCCTCAGCTTGGGACCCCCGGGCGTGCTCTTCAGCCTGTCAGGTGTGGCCCTCGTGTCGCCTGCTGTCCCTTTCTTCAGCCTGAGGCGGGCCTGTCTGTGGTCCTGCTGCTGGTGGTGGCCAGCGTGTGGCTCAGGCAGACGCGACCCCATGTGGGCCCGGACAGCCCTGCAGGCTGCCTACACGCAGGACATGCCACCCACAGCCCACACAGTGGGCGCCCCGCAGGACCCAGGGCCACCAGACCACTTCCGAGCCGTCACAGCCCATGTCTTTCCTGGCCGAGTCACGGCCTGGGGACGCCAGGTGGCGTGTGTGTCACCGTACTCTGGGTGGTGCTGTTCTGTGGGGCTGGAGCCACGCGTTGACCTCAGCCCCACGCACCTCTCCCGCCTGGGGTGGGAGCCCTCGAGGCCTGAGCTCCTGGCAGTGCTGGAAGGGACGGCCACTGGCTGGCTGCTCCTGCACCTGCGGGGGCAGGGCCCCCCTTGGCTAGGAGGCCGTGGCTCAGTGGGGGACGTGGTCCAGTTGAAGGCACGAGGACACCTCTCAGGTCCTTTGACCTTCTCCTGCCACTCTTTCTCCACCTGACAACGGTGCACAGATTCGGCAGGTCAGAGAGTGGTGCCTTCTGCTTCCATCCCGCGTTCTCCTGCACCGCCGACGGAGGTTGTGGGGCGGCCCCTGCGGTGCCCCATGCCAAGGACCGCCGGCTGCGGGGGAAGCCGGCAGGGTGGGTGCACGGGAGACACAGCAGGGAGCTAAGGGGTGATGTTTCCCGCAGTTAGGGACACCTGTGGGTGGCTCCCGCTCCTGGGGATGGGGAGTTTTCTACCCCTGAAAACCTGCAAGGACGTTGTGGTCGGACTAGATTCACTGAGGGACCTCCACCCAGCAGGCTGGCGTTTTGTGTGGGTGACGTGGCACCCGACCTCAGAGCTGGAGGCTGCACCGGTCAGTGAGGGAGCCAGGGCAGGGTCCACACCTCCTTCCGCCTCCATCCTGAATTCTGTCCACTTAACGCCGTGTCCGTACTGTTCACTTTTCTTAGGTCAAAACATGCTCTTTGGGGCTAAATTAGATTTATTTCTTCTTGAATAGATTTTCCACGTTTAATACAAAACTTGGGACTCCTTAAAAATAGGAGCAAACTTCCTGGAAAATTGTCATAAGTGTGAAAAATCCAAGCAAACTCTTTGACAGTCCGGAATTTTCCTCCTTTCTGCATCTTCTGTAGTTTCAGCCACGTCGCTCTCAATAACGCGGATTCAAACAATGGAAACGACGGCCGCCTCTGGTCTCACTGCGCGTGTCGGAGGCTAATTGGATGCTTGTCAGGTTCTCTGGGCTTCCCAGCCAAAGTGACGAGACCGAAAAGGCCTCATTCATTACATCTGAAGTCATCAGCCTTTTTTAATCCTGGGAGGGCATCACGTTGAGATAAACTCATTTTGTCCGTTTAAACCTGATTATGTGGCTGTGCTGATGCTGGCGAACATTATCGGCGAAGGATAGGTAATTTTCATCTAGAATCTGTTGTAAGGAGGTGTCGCTGGATGACCGCGGCCTGTTTCCCCTTTTCCCCACAACGCCCGCAAGGCCGGCACCCGGGGCGCTGTGCAGCGTGTCTGTGAGCGCCCACAAGCCGCTGACTGCCGGCGGCAGTGACGGTGCGCCTGCCGAGTGTGCCGAGTGCCCGGCTGCCCCAAGCAGTACGTGTGTTAGCTCACGTGACCTCCACGGGGCGCCCACGAGGACGCTGCCGTTGTGGCTTCTTCTCTGCAGATGAGGAAGCACCCACGATGGAGAAGCGACGTGGCCTGGATCTGGCCCCCGAGGGGTCAGCCACGCGTCCCCGCACACGGGCGTCCCACTTGGGCCGTGGTTCTCGTGTCCATTGGACCAGCCACGTCCCAGAGCAACGGCTGCAGCGGCGGCTGTGGCCTCTTCCGTGGCAGCCGGAGCCACTGGGCCGTTCACAGTCATCCCACAACCTGCGGGAATGAGGCGCCCGGCTCCGGGCAGCTCACACTGGTTCAGACAAAAAAGCAGACGGTGTGTCAGGAGGTCCAGCAGCTGGAACCAGGATGACATCACGGCCGTCGCTCGTGCCTGTTTACCTGACAGCGGCTTGCATTGCACGTGGCTCTGCCCTCTTCCGTGGCGGGGCTGCAGGTGCGGCAGGGAGAGTGCGGAAGCTGCAGCACGTGGTCCCGCGTCTGCCAGAGGCTCCGTCTCCCGAGTCGGCCCCTCGGCGTCCCGTCTTCACTCGGACACGCACAGTTTATCGCACCGTCCCCTCAGCCAGCGCCGCGGCTCCTGCACGGAAGGTGCAGGGCCCCATCGTGCGACCGAATGGGTCACCTCCCAGCTCTCCCGCAGACCAGCATGTCGGGAGACTTCATATTTGTACGTACAGGTCCACGTTTATTCACTTACTTTCAAATATCTCCTTAATCCCACACACATACATACGCCCTGGGCCAGTTACTGATATTTGGTCTTTGTTGTTATATCAAAAGTGACCTTATAAACATGGTAAATATATCCGTATTGAGCAAATACCAGAAACAATTACACTGGAAAATCTTCAATGTGCTGTTACTCTAAAATCTTCTGATCTAGGAAAACCTTAATGTCAACCAAAGATGTGGAAATTACTAGGTAGAAATCCAGACTTGTGAAGCAGATCCCTCAGAGGTGAACAGTTGCCTTAAAACCACCATTTCCTCTCACACACGAGCACGGATATCATGTCACTAAATAGTGACGGTTCTCACGGTGCTTTAAACACGACCTAACACGCAGAGACCGCGTGCAGGAGGCACTGCCGGGAAAGGCGGCCGGTCTCTGCTCCCGGGCCCGACTCTCACTCACACGTGACGTGACCGCCGCAGCCCACGGGCTCTGGCCTTGAACTGGGGGAAGGACGTTTGCAGGACCTCCCAGGTCTGAGAACGCACCTGCCCTGGAACCGTCGCCCCGTGGGTCAGACAGCTCGGCTGGCACCTTTCCCGTGGGTCAGACAGCTCGGCTGGCACCTTTCCCGTGGGTCAGACAGCTCGGCTGGCACCTTTCTCGAGGGTCAGACAGCTCGGCTGGCACCTTTCTCGAGGGTCAGACAGCTCGGCTGGCACCTTTCCCGTGGGTCAGACAGCTCGGCTGGCACCTTTCTCGAGTTTCCCTGTCGGGGCGAAGGTCGGTCCGCTACTGCTGACGCTCTGGGCTTCGAAGTAGGTCGGCTTCGGCTGACCTCGCGGGTTCCTTCCCAGCACGCACCCTCTGGCCTCCGGGGCGCCACACTGCAGACACTGCTGGGGAAACTGGCTGGTGTCCGGAACAGGAGTGCGCAGGCCTCAGGGAACCGTGCCGGCTCCCGCAGAAGGAGCCGCCCAGTTCTCCCGCAGGTCTCAGAAGGTCTCACGAAGGCGTTGCATCCTGGGCTTCCTTCAGTGGCTGTCTCTGCCTGAGACCCGTCCCACGCCCACGTGGCTCCTTGCTCCCCCGCCCCCACCATACGCGCCTCAGGGACTTGCCTGAAATGTCTTCTGGGTGGACACCCGCACCTGGCCCCGCCCCGGGGGGAGCTGCAGAGGCAGGACAGCCCAGAGTCCCCTGCAGGGGGGCCAGCAACCACACTGCGGGGACTGGGGACCCACCCCCACGTCCCTGCAGGCTGACCTGGGACCTAGCCCGTGCGAGCTTCTGGCTGCGGCCTGGCAGGACGGGGATTCGAGGCAGAGCTAGTTCTCCCAGGAAGGGTTTCTCCCACGACGACCACGTAGCCCGTGTGCCTCCCGCGACCCCAGACGCACCCGCCGTGGCTGCCAGTCCCACGGGCCGACCGCTCAGGTCCACGCACTCGTCTCTGTTGCTGTCAGGCCTTGGGGTCCTGCACACAGGCTATGCCTTCCCTGAGACGGCCAGCCTGGGGCCCTGCGCTCCTGGAGAGCCTGGGGAAACCGGTGCAGCCGAATGGAGTGAGGGGCCGCACCTACCCCTCGGCTGACGTCCGAGCGCTGACCTGGCACTGGGAGGTCAGGCTTTGGGGACGGCGGGAGGCCCCAAGCCGCCCCCAGCAGAGCTGAGAGGCCCAGAGAATTCATGTCGTGCTGTTGACTAATACTCTCCCCAGAAGAACAACAGAAGGAAGTTCTCGGACCTTTCTCCTAAATGAAGTCTCCTGGGGTTCTGAGACGTGAACACACTGACTTTAGAGAGTTCAGTAACTCGTTAATGGCGGGACTCGGGGAACCCGGCGGGCCCCATCACGGGGGAAGCTCCGGAAATGGCTCCCCGGACCGTGGTTGAAGCGCTCCGCCCCTTCAGCCTGGTCCGTCCTGCTGGTCTCTCGGGGCCAGGTGCCCTCTGACCGCACAGGCCGTGTTCTCCATGGCACGCAGACTCCAAGGGAGTCACCAAGAAAACGTCCCTTTTTCTTGCCCCTAGTGTTTTGCTTCTAAGTCCACAGTCGTCCGAAGTCTTCCCCACTCAGTCCTTGGTGACAGCTTTGTTTGTGGCACTTTGGGCCTCTTGACAAACGTGTATTTACAGTTTCTTTGGGCTACAGTGGCTGTCCGCCCCCCAACCCCCAGAGTTTTTCAGCGTCACCTCCTAAGGAAGGTTCCCGCCCGTCTGTCACCAACCACGCGTGAGTCTGCTGTGACTCCGAGCAGACAGCGTGGGCTGTGTTCTCCTCACACACAAAGGGAAGGGCTGAACCGGTGACCTCGGGGCGGTGTGCCACCTGCAGCCCTCCCTGATCTGTTAAAACCACCTTCACCCGCGGGAGCGGCAGGATCTGAGACTCAGCGTTACAAGCAGGAGGGTTCACCCCAGGAGCTGGGCAGAGACCCGGGCGCTGAGACCAGGGACTCGAACGTGGTTCCCTCGCCGGGCAGGGCTTGCCTGGGGACCGGCGCAGCATCAGATGGGGCCCCTGGGACAGCCTTGGGGTCACTTCTCCAAACAAACTCCCGCGGGGACACCCCATGGCTCCTGTTTTGGTCCCGGCAAGGGCGGAAGAGAACGAACACAACTGCGGCACTCACGGCCCCTGGCGGCCCGCCTTCCCGGAGAAGGTCTTTATTCGGGGCGTTCCGAGCGCCAGCGACCCACTCCTGCGCCCCGGACGGGGTTCAGTTCGGTTTGTTTGTTTCTGGCCTGGCGGTGCGGGAGGGCACGGACACGCCGACGTGGGCCTGCGTGGGCGGGGCGCGGAGGGGGCAGAGACACGGCTGTGCGCCGGCTGCGGGGGCGCACGGCTCCGGGGCGCACGGCCCGCGCCATTGGAACGTTCCCGCCGCAAACGGGCCGTCCGTCCACAACCCGCCCCCGGCACGCGGTCGGGTGGCCGCCGAGGGCGCCGTGGTCCCCTACCTTGAAGAAGGTCATGGTGGAGCCGTCCTGGACCGCCCCGTACTCGATCCTGGTCTGCTTTGCCAGGTCGTCCGCGGAGCCGATGGGCGACTCCATCCTCTCCACTGTCAGGAAGGCGGCCAGGTTGGCCGTGTAGGACGAGATGACGATGAGGGTGAAGAACCACCAGATGCCGCCGACGATCCTGGTGGACAGGGCCCTGGGCATCAGCTCCGACCCTGCGGGGGTCACAGAGCAGGGGTCAGATGGGGAGGGCAGTCGGGGGACAGTGCGCTTTCGTGGCCTTGAGACTGGGGATCCGCCAAGGACGCGCTCCCGGGGTGCAGGTAAAATCGGAGCATTGTTATTTTTAAGAAAATGAAGCTCAGTTTGCACGCTCGTTCACCATCGGTCCCTGCTGAGCCCGAGACAGTCGGCGCCCACAGTTTGTAGCGTTAACGCAGCCGCTTTGTTCTGGCGCACAGTGGACACCGCTGCCGGCCGCCCATCCGCGCGGGAGGACCCGGCTCCAGGCCGCAGCACGGCCGCGCTGCCGGGCTCCGTTTCCGGTGAGGGAGGCAGGCGCGCGCCTCCGCGGACCGCCGGGGTCTCGCAAACGCGGTTAGAGAGGGCGCAGGCAGACTCGGGGGCTGATGAGTTGATTTTTGTTGCTTTTTGTTATTTTTATAGTCCAAATTAATTTTTCTAATGTAGATCATTTGATTGGAAAATATATTCACTGAAAAGGCGTAGTTTTGTCCTTACAGTAAGTATTATTTCTCAACTGTGCTTTAAAGACTGGCCGTTTCCCAGGTGAAAGGGGCCCTTCCTGGTGAAGGCGTACGTTTTGGAGACCTCAGATGCCTCCTGATTATTTGCAAAAGGACAGACAGAGGCACTTACAGTGCTTACCCAGAAAGGCTTCCTCCATGAAGACCGGCGTGCAGCCCTAGGCTCAGCGAGGCCGACAGCTGCCGTGCTTCTCAAGCCGCACACGGGGTCAGACGGCTGCGGGGCCTCGCGACCCCAGGGGGAGATCTACGGGGGGCGGGGGGGTGCACGCAGAGCTCCCTCCAGCGACACCCTTCGGGGGCGGTTTTGGCTCCTCCACTTGCCTGGGACTCACCGCTGGTTCGTGCTTTGGGTTCCCCCGTGGACTTAGAGGCAGGGCAGCGTTTATGTGACCACTGAAAACACTCAGTTTAGGAATCCAGAGGGTTCCACAGCAGGGGGACATCTGATCTGAAGAATTCTTTCCCTGTTCTGATGGTGTGTTCCAGAGTCTCGTGGTTAATGGTTTAAGAGACGGGAGGAGATCGGAGCTTAGCTTTCTGCTGATAAATGAGTTTATGCTCACGTTCAGTCTGCAGGCAGACGCACAGGTTGCTTGTGAAATCAAAATCGGCCCCGGGCTCATGGGGTTAGGGTTAGGGTTAGATCAAGGTGGACAGAGGCTTTGAATTCACGGCGTGTTCTTGTGCTGCGAGTGGGGTGTGTGCTGTGCCCTCTTTAATGAGGGAAGAGGCTTCCCTTGCTCCTGTCTCCTTCCTGTTTGGTTTGGATTTGGGCGTGTAGGCCCCTGAGACTCGTAACAGTTTCCACTGAGCTGCCTCCCAGGCTCCGGTGAGATAGTTTGTTCCTGTTGTTTCAATCTTGCGGTTTAATGGGATTCACGGGCCTGGGGGTGTGCTTTCCTCCCAAGGCCGTGGCCTGTCCCCCACCAAATCGGTCCAGCAGCCGTGTGGGCGTGAGACTCCTTTAGATCTGTAGTCAGTCATTCAAGTGCCATGTGATTCATAAACCAGCCATGGGACGCAGTAGCAGAGGTGACAGATACATTTTCTCAGCTTACAGGTGTGGATTTCCTGCTGTAACTTCACCCTCATGCTGTTCGTGTGTATTTATAAAACACTAAGGTTTTAGGGTTATTACTTGTGTAGCTGGCACTATATGACAGTAAAACTGGATAGACGGACGGATAACCAACTGACGTAATAGAAATAATATAAACTTTCATCCACCGCACTTAAAATATTACACGTTTGCACTTTAGGATAAAACCGTCTTGGAAATGTAAAAGTAATCAGCAGGAAACCATTCAGGTACATTTTCACCCTTGGTGCAGGGGTGCACTACATTTCTGGACATTTCATCGTGTTCCCTGTTTTCGCACATTTTTTGACTCCGTGACTGACGTGCTCAGAAGCGGCTCCCCCAGCGGGGACGGTTTGCGCTCAGGGCTCGGGAGGGCGGAGTTCTGGGGACAGTGAGCGCCGAGTGGAAGGTCGCTGGAAAGTGCCCGGGACGCGAGGTGACTCTGGCCGGCGTCTCCGTGGGGCCAGGTGGCGTCACAGCCGCTCCTGACGCAGACGTTGCCCAGGCTCCGACCCTCCTGCTCAGTCAGAAATCAAAGGGGCGGGCGCCCACGGGGGACAGGGACAGGCTCTGCCAGCAGGGGGCAGCGCAGCAGGGGGTGCAGAGTGAGCTGGCCCGCCCAGCGCCCTGCGTGAGGACAGAGGGACCAGCAGTCACCAGCACTGCAGGGGTCGCTCGGCGGTGTTTGGGTCTCCTGGTGACGTTTCTTCGCTTCTCGAGGAACAAGCAGAGTCTGGCTGGGGCTGACTGCCATGCGCACAAGGTATCGGTCACCCGCGGGCCCTGGGCCCCACGGTTCGAGGTGGGTGGTGGTGAACTCCAGACAGGTAGGAGAGGGAAGAGGAGTTTGGGGGGCGGGCGCCCCTGTGTGACGGGGCGGTCGCAGTGCTCTGCACACTCAGGGACACCCCGGGCTGTGATTTTCTGCCCGTGGCACACTCCGAAAGCTACTGCTCAACAGACAAAGGCCCTGGAAAGCAGGCGCACTGGGGCTGCAGTGTGTGTGGCTCCCAGCGGGGTTTCCGGCAGGATCTATGGCCCTGCTCTCTGCTGTCGCGCACGTGCCCTCTGGGAAACCGGGGGCTGGGTCTGCGCCTGCGGGGACTCTGCCGCGCTGCGTGGTGAGATTTGGTGTGTCCGCCCCAGAGAAGCTCGTTCTCCCCTCTGGCCTGTAGACACGTGACACTCACACTGCCAGTCCTGTGACAGCCCCGCACGGCTCAGCCCCGCACGGCTCAGCCCCAGCCACGTGCGTGGTTGGTTAGCATCCACGCCGGCCGAGTGCCCCGCGCCACTTCCTTCACGTCGCACTGTCAACTCAGCAGACGCTTGAGACGGGGCCGCTCTGTGGCCATGGTTTTCTTAGATTAAAGCATTTCATCGGGGGGAGGGTTTTCTACACTGGACGCTTGTAACTGAAGCTGCAGAAAATCTATAAAACAGCTAGATTTCTCCAAAGCTTAAAATAACTCACTCCTGCCTGCTCAACAAAATCAAAAGCCCCACATTATCCAGTGTGTAAAATACATTGCATTCATTTCTGTGGCTGGAGTTCGAGCTGCCCACCCCCTGCACTTTCCCGTTGCTGTGGGCACCGGGTGGGGGGCGGGGAGGGGGCTGGTGGGCAGTGGCCGTGAATCTGGACGAGTCCCAGCAGGGCTGGTCACAGCGGTCAGCAGCTGACGGCTCAGGAAGAATGCGGCCAGCTCCACTACCACAGGAGCCGGGTTGCACTCCATCGGCTGGACAGGAGAAGGGGCGGCCGCCCTCTGTGCGGGCTGGTGAGCCGCTTCCCGGGCACCTGACATCCGACCCCCTGGGAAGGTTCGTGTCCGCTGCCTGAGGGCAGCCCCACCGCACACACACAGCAGACCAGTCCCACCAGGCCCCTTTCCTGTCTCTGCCACGTTCAGAACGGTTCTGAATTCCCGGGGTGGCCTGGCCCTCTGCTCCCCGGTGGAGTTTACTGGCACGAGAGGCCGTCCGCAGACCGCGGGGCGCAGGGCGGGGGGGTGGCCGAGGTACCTTGCTGCATGAGAGCCCCGACTCCGAACCAGAAGCTGTTCAGCAGTGTGAAGCGGTTCTCCACCACATCCGAGTCGGGGTTGCAGGGATGCGGGCTGTGCCACTCGTAAGGGGTGAACCTGCGGCAGCCGACAGAGACAGCGGTCAGCGTCGGAGAGGGACCCCGCCGGACGCCCAGGACACCCAGCAGTTACCGCGGAGAGCCCGGGCCCGGACCGGAGGCCGCGGTCGCGGACGAGGGGCTTCGGTGGGGAAACTGTGAGGGGCCTGAGACGCGGCGTTTACCAGACTTCCACTTCTAGGGCCTCAGATCTCTGTCCCGGGTTCTCCCGAGTTCTGACTCGTTTTCATGTCACCGGGCAGCTAACGGACAGCAAAGCAAGGGTCACTCATCCCGAGAGTTTACCCCGCGGGGGGCGAAGCCAACGACACCTCTCGTTGCCCCTCCCGTGACCTCGAGACACCTGTGGGGAGGGGCGAGAATGAGGGGCGGCCCCCGAGGACACCTGTGGGCGGAGGTGTGACAGGGCCGTTTGTGGCCCAGTGAGGTCGTGGGGCGTCTGGGGAGCTGCCAGGCTGGGCGGAGTTACCGAAAGAAGGCTGGAGGTCACGGAGCACTAGCATTTTGGGGCCATCTGTGGAAACAAAGTTCACGACCCTTAAACGAGGAGACAGGTTTGCACTCCGGAGCGTGTCCGCTGGGTGCAGGACCGTCACGGCCAACCCCGCAGCGCACCGCACTGGGCAGCCTCAGTCCCGGGCCGCTCACTCCTGTTTTCAAGTCGGCCGTCCCTGGGGACACACTGCGGCCACCTGTGCGCCACACCGGTCAGGACGTCGGCCTGTGCATGTCACTCAGTCTCAGCCTCAGTCTGCTGGTCTGTGAGGGAGGGGGACCCAGGGACTTACGACGTGTGTTAGAGTAAAAACCTGGGGAACCTCATAGGGTCTGGGTTTTTCTCTGTTTCCTAAGCATCTGCCTGACTTCCACAGCCCAGGGAAGGTCCCTACTCTGTGGTGGTTTGTGGGTTATCTTGCCAAGGGGCACTTATTTTCCCAAAGAGACGTTAGCAGGTGCTCCACAGAGTGACACAGGGATGATCTAAAACGTGGTCTGTTGCTTGAGCAGCTCAGCCACGGGCCACTGCGTCCCTGACACGCAAGCAGGTGCCTTGGAGTAATGCCGACACGCCCCCGCGCCAAGGGGAACAAGGCGTGTTCTGCAGCCGCAAGGTGAACGGCAGCAGGAGGGACACGGGGGACAACCCCTTGTCGGCAGCCAGAGGCGGGCGCGCTGGGCGTCCCACGTGAGGAGGCCACAGACGGTGCCCCCCAGCGCACGGCCATCACCCCTGGGCTCCTCCCAGAGGTGCGGCCGCTCCTCGCTGATCCCTGGGGTGGGCGGGCACTGGCTTCTCCGCAGCGACGGGACCGCCCCCGCCCCGCCCCCCCCGCCCCCACAGCTGCAGCACACGGGGCGTGGGGGGGCGCTCCCGGGAAGCTCACGCCGCCCGCCCGTGCGAGTTACCGGCTGTTTCAGCACCGTGATCGCGCTGTGAGTTTACTGCTCTCGTAAGCAGACCCGTCGCTGAGCTGGAGAAATGAACCAGAGCTAACGACCCTGCTAATTGCAGCGACGTGCGGGGCGAAGCCGCCGTCACTCAGACTCCGCCGCCGCCGCCTGCGCGATCGTTTAACACGGTAATTGTGACAGATCGGAGGCTCACGCGGTCAAGAGCAGCGGTCTTCCTGGGCCCGCTGCCCGCCGTGAGACCCGGCAGCTGCCCGCCGGCATCCTCGCGTTCCTGCCCACGGCAGCCCCGACCGGCGGGCTCGCCACTGTGCTCGCCGAGCGCTGCTTTGAGCTTGGCCTTTCCAGCGTTTCATGCTTCCCAGCCCTAAGCAAGCGGCTCGTCCAGTTTTCAGAGGCACAAGCGACAGCCGTCCGAACAGCAGCCGATTCCGCCGCCCTGTAGAGACGGAGGGCTCTCTCTCTCCGGGACTCTGGAGGGGCTGCGGCATTTGTGGACCGAGGGATCTTAAATGACCACAGAATGCCGTCCTTGAAGATGCGGGTTTCTCGTTTGCGAAGCACCTGCCGGTGGCCTGGACGTAAGCATCCGAAACCCCTAAAGTCTGCAGGGAGACCGGCAGCGTCGGGAAGTCTGGGCAAAGGGCCGCGCACGCCCTTCCCCGGCGACGTTTGGAAGCTGCCGGCCCTCCTGGTCCTGGCCTTCGGTGGAATGAGAAGGGCGCACGCGGTTAGGGTCTGTCATGGCCGAGTGAAAGGAGCCGTGCTGGGCTGGAATGCGGACTCACTGTGTGCGCGCTCACAGGCGCCTGGCTGCCGCTTGCACGGAAGCTGTGGAACGGTGACGGTGCCAAGGGACCTTTGGTGAGGAGCCTCCATGAAGGCCGAGGACAGGGGTCGGCGTCCGGGGGGACAGCGAGCCCTCGCCCGTCTCTCAGAGGAGAGACCGCTCTGGACTCCAGGAGACGGCGGGCTCCACTGCAGCCTTGGCGTCCAGGCCAGGGTTTTCTTTTCTTGTTTCCTTTTTCTGGCCAGGTGTTAACTTAAAAACGGTTTATTTTCAAGGAGACAAACATCACATAGTATATATAAATCATAAGCAGGCACTGTATCTGCATTTTTAGTCTATTTAAATTGTGTGTTCACTATAGACATAATTTCTGGCCTTAAATATTTTTCCAAAGACTGTGAAAAGACACCCAGCCAGCGCAGACCACTACTGGGCTGGGCCAAGATGGAGCTCCGGGAATTCCACGAGGTCGCCTTCAGTGCGTGCTGTGGGGGTCGAAGGTCGCAAGTTCAGCTCAGTTTAGGAACGATTTCCAGGCGTCTGTCTCGAGAGCCCGTCGGCCCATGTGCAGTGACAGGCTCTATTTCCCCTTGAAGAGGACAGGAAGGCGGGGCTCTCTAGACAGAGAGGTGGTCCTGAGGCAGCTTTCCCACCTCGGCGTCCCCACCAGGTTTGCAGACCGTGCAGCTTGTCACAGGAGCCATCTCACATCCGAGCTGACCCTGCAGGGTGGCCAAGTTCACGGCCAGGCTGTGACTGGTGGGAGGGAAAGGCGACCGGCATGGCCTTGCGGCTTCCTGGGGCGAGGCAGGAGAGGGGTCGGACAGGAGGGGCAGGAGGACACGGCTGGGGGTGGACGCCAGCACAGGGCGGGCGTCCTCTGTCTCACTGCGGCTGTCCCCAGTCTGTCTGTGCAGACGCCCTGCCTCCCGAGGCCTGAGGGGAGAGGGGGTGTGGCACAGCGCGGGGAGGGAAGGCAGAGGGAGGTGCGCTGGTCTGTCTGTGGTGCTGGCGGGGGGCGGGGGGTGGCACTATCATGAGGGCGTGCTGTTTGTGGGGAGGCTGCTTTCTGAACAGCGAGAGACCCAACAGCGACAGACTGAATGCCGTCGGAGAACGTGGGGCCTGGGCCACCCGGAGCTCGTGGAGCAGCAGAGGGAACGTGGCGGGAGAGCCGCTGGATGTCACACCAGTGGGCACATTCTGATGGTGACGCTCAGGCAGCTCAAAGGCACCACTGGGGTCAGGGGACCCTCCGCATTTGTGTGGGTGCCGCTGAGGGGCTTTCCCCGCTGGCTGCGGCCGGGCCGGGGGTCCAGCAGCGGGGTCCTGCCCTCGTCAGTGCGCCCGGGGGCTGCTCGCCTGTCGGCGGCCCCGAGGGCGTCGCTGACTGTCCCTCACGTTCCCCCCCAGGGTGGGGCCCGGCACAGGGACAGGGAGGGAGCGGCAGCATACGATTTCCGTGCACGGTCGGAGTGTCGGAGTGTCGTCACCTCCGCGCTGTCACTTCTAGGGCTGCAGGGACCTCATCCCGGGGCCAGTGGGGAGGAGTGTGTGCACTCGGCGGCGTGCGGCCGGCCTGTCCCTGGAAACCAGACATTCAGAACAACGTCCTCCGTTGCCGACAGTGTGGCCTCCCAGCACTGGGGGGTCGCTCCTGGTTGTGGGGGCGTCGAGTGCCGTAGGTGGGGAGCAGCTTCCCTGGGTGCCACTCACGGGACCCCAGGACCCGCCTTGTCTGAAGGTGTGACCACCAAAACATGGTCCAGAGCACGGTCAGCTGTTTCCCGGGAGACGGAGCCCCTCCTCCTTGGGAGCCAGTGACTCACAGTCTCAGCCATCAGACGGCGTCATCGCTGCGTGACTGTCACCGTGCCACGTTCTGAGAGCAGATGGGCGCACGTGGGCTTTGGTCTCCCTTCGATGGGCTCCGGCGTCTGGCTGAATCCTGGAGCGTGGTCTGGGGTCGGCGGGGGCGCGCTGTGACGGGAGTGGGGGAGAGCTCCGGACTGTGGGTGTGCACGCCCACGAGTGGGGCCCGCCTCGCTAGTTCGGCTGTGTCTGCCCTTCCAGCCTGGGTTGTTTCTCTGACCCTTCTCTCTAATTCCACCAGGGAGACAGCTACCTGGCACTGATCAAAACCAGACAGTGCACAGTGGCACGGAGCGAGCAAGAAGAAACATTTCTCTGAGACACTCCTGGAGGGAGAACAAAACTGATCCGGGAAAAGTCCACCGAGTTCTGTTGGAAGATGAAAAGATTGAAAACAAGTAGGGGACACACAGAAGCAATTACTGTTTCTCACGTGGTTTATCTACGGGTGTCAGATGTGAGAGGCGTCAGGCCCTTGGCAGAGCACGAGGAGCAGAGTGGCTCAGGCGGCGCCACCTCGGGAAACGGGCTCCGAGTGCCAGTGCCGTGCCCTGTCCTGGTTACGTCTGGAGTGCCCCCACCTCTCCGATGCTTTTGAAGTAGAGTTTTCTAACACCGTAAAGCGTCCTTCTTTGTTCCCGAGAATTTCACAACTTGAGTCCAGGGATCCTTATTTGCTACAGTAATCCCTGGCTAACTTGCTTTTGCTTTGCTTGGTAGAATTCTCCAGGGCTCGAACACTTGGGCACGGCTGTGCTCTTCTTGTCGAAACGTTTTAGATTCATTAGCGGAGCCACCACCTCTGTGTAACACAGCCCCCGGGGAATGCATAAATCACCATTCAAATTCTGGTACAATTCATGTAAAATCGTTTCCTTGTTGTCTTTTAAAGGCACCTTTGTGGAGAACTAGAAGGAATCCACTCACAGAGGGGCTTTGAGGAGGGGGGCCGGCAGAACAGAGCAGAGCACCGGGCAAAACCAAAAGGCCACTCCCAAGTCCTCAGCCCGCGCCTGCCTCCCGAGCACACGGGCCGCTCGCACACTCACCTCGCGATGACGAAGAGCACGCAGCTGACCCCCAGGCAGGCCAGGAGCACGTACATCCAGATGTCGGGAGACAGCGGGTTGAGGAAGGAGAAGACGCCCGGGTTGGTGCCGTTGGGCTTCCGGTAGAGGATGCCGATGCCCAGCGTCATGAAGGGCTTGGAGAAGTCGATGGCGGTCTCCCGCACATAGGTGATGGTCAGAGGAGCCACCGCCAGGTCCGCCCTCTGCAAGAGCAAGTTCCGGGTCACTGTCTCGGCGTCCGGCTTCCCGGCAGAAGCCTGGCCTGACTCTGGCTCCTCCGGAGCCTTATCCACTCCGTGCTCCCACGCCAGAAACCCCCACGCCAGAAACCCCCACGCCAGAAACCCCCGTGAGAACCGGCTCTGGCGGAACGAAGGCCGATTCACACGGTTGTGTCTGTGAACATGTGTCTTTAGGAGACAGAGCCCAGAGGGAGGAAATGCATGCAGACAGACAGACAGACCAGACGTGCTAACAGCCTGGAATGAAAGGAATGAGAAAGCGGCTGAAAGGAGTCTCTTACGAGAGCCCCCGGGAAAGGCGTGGACGGGCGGCCTGGCCACTGCATGGGCTAATGGACGAGACTGGCCTGAGCCGCAGACCCGGGTTCTTCATGTGACCTGGAGTCACCGGACTCTATCCCCAAGGGCAGGACGGCCCCCGCCTGCTTGTCCTCTGTCTGTGCTCACCGGCCCGCCTGCGTGGGCAGACACCGTGTCCAGGCTGCTCCCTCCCCCTTTAAAGCCGACGTTACGGCTCGGAGGAGCCCAAGTGTTTCTTCGGACCCTGACGCCACCGCTTTCCCTCCCCTTCCACTGCTCAGTGCGCCCCTCGGCCCCCACGCCCCACCGCAGGGGCTGCACGCCCGCTTACGTGGTCGATGAGTTCCTTGACCATCCCGTTCCACTCCCCCCTGTCGTTCTGGGCCCCGTATTTGCCGTCGGGGACGAGCTTGATGTCGTAGATGAAACCCAGAATGCCGGACAGCTCCTTCAGCAGGTCCAGGCAGTACCCCTCAAACCGGTCGTTCCCGTAGAGGGGTGTGTCTGACTTCCTGAACATCACGTACGGCTCCTCCTGCACCAGACGGACCTCGCGTGAGCGCCCCGCATGACACGAGGGAGGCAGAGTCACTTTCGCCAGCGCTGTCCCACACACGTGCACAGCCGGGAGCTGTGACGCGCGGACAGTGAGTGCCGGAGTCGGCCCCCCTTCCCGCCGCTGCTGGGCACCACCCCGATACTCTGCACCTCGGGAGGCTGCGCATGGCTTTTCCCTCCCTCCTCTCTCCTCACTGACACCTGAGTCAACGGTGTGGTAGAGACTCGGGCCTGGTCCGGGGGCGGGGGACAGGTGTCTGGACGTCTGTCTGGACGTCTGTCTGGCCGCAGCTGTCCCCCCACCCAGACGGCTTTGGGCGACCCGCCCTCCCGCCCGCTTCTGTCCGAGAGCGCTTCACCTGCCAACAAAGGTGCGTCTAAGTCGGTGGCAGGAAGCTTGAGGAACTGAGGGGTGTTCTTATGTCCTCACCTCTCAGCTAAGGTTCAACTCACACTCACTCTGCTCTCTCATCTGCCTTTTCTGGTTGGTTCCCCGCAGGGTATCTCGTTCCAGGACTATTTCTACGTTGTTTTTATCGCCAGCTGCATTTTCGTCATTGAGCGCACCTGACGTCTCATAGCTGACAGATCTCTGCTCCTATGCTTAGATGATAAATCTTCTATTTCACGAGAGATGGGCACTTTCTTACTACCGTGTATGATAACCTTAATCCTCATGTGACTGGAGTCTGTTTTATTTCATAACATTCCATCAGTCACTGTACTCCTGGCATGCCCTCTTCTTCTCATTCATTATGCATTTTTTGTCAGGCACATATGACCCGTTTAGGTCTGTCCTCAAACGGACAGAAAGAGGAACTGTATTTCCTTGAGACAGTGGCAGGGGGACGGTTTTACTGTGGGTGAACCAGTGGCAGAGGCTGGCGGTTTCCGAAATAAGCTGGTCTGACGTTAGGGGCTGAGTCGCATAAGGCGGGGATGTCGGAGACTGCGGGTCTCAGTCGTGGCCACGGGGGGCTAGGGCCCGGAGAGGGGGCGGGGTCCCCGAGCATGCACATGCACAGCGGTGGCCAGGTGTGCAGTTGGGGCCCCCCAGTAAGTGGGGGGCTCCCTAACCTGGGTGTCGGGAGAGTGGTTGAGCACGGGGCTGTGTACCGAGGAGTGACGGAGGTGAGACCAGACGCCAGGGACCGGCCTTGCTGGGAAGTGGCACCACTCTGGCCAAGGTGACAGTGGCAAGCCCGCTCCCGGCGCCCAGACAGCTGTGTGGAAGCTGGGCCCCCGAGGGGATGTTTCTGACCCAGTGGGTGGGAGCAGGGGGAGAGTCCCCTCCGCCTCTCTCTGCTGCACCCGCCCAGCCTCTCACCCGAGCCCCTGGGGGTTCGAGCTGGAGGGGCGGGTGGAACTTTGGGCCAGAGGGTTTTGGGGGCGTGAGTGCGAGCCTCCAGTGTCTGGACAGAGCCAGACCTTTGCGGGTGGGTGGATCGTCCGCAGGGACAGATGGCCGAGGAGCCCTTCGAGGTCTCCGTGGGGTGTGGGTGAGGGGACTCCCCACCACACGCCCAGGGTTCCACGTAGCCCGCTCACCAGGATGGTGGTGACGATGAGCGTCCTGTTGGCCAGCGAGTCGGTGACGTTGCGGGACCCGTCTCTGCTGCGGTCTGTCATGTTGAGCCCGCGGTTGGAGTTCCAGACCCCAATCTGCACAGAGCACAGCGGTCAGAGGCTGCGGGCTGCTGGGCGGCGCCCACTCCTAGGAGCGGCCCCCGGCCCGGGAAGGGACAGGGTGCTCAGGGTCTGGGACCAGGACACCAGGGCGCTGCAGTGTCATCTGCTGAGGCGGGAAACGGAACAGGGAACTGAGGAGCGTGCGGACGGGGCAGGGCGGGTCTGGGCGGCTTGGGGTGGAGCCTGGAGGATCTTTTTGTTTTGAATTCATTAAACATGTTACTTTTAAATGAAGAATTCTTTTCTCCGCACACGCATTTGTTGATCCCCTGCTCACAGCTGGCACTGTGCTCGGCGTCGGAGGCAAGGCCGTGGGTGCAGTGGGTGGAAACTCGCCCTGGAAGTACTTGCGGCCCACCGATAGGAAGCTCGCATCGCCCAAGTGGGGCCAGCAGGGCTTTTCAGGGTCACAGGAGGGGGCAGGGGATGGGGGGAGAGAGGCTGGCGGAGCGCGGGCTGAGCGTAGGCTGAGCCCGGGCTTCGCCGCCGGGGAGCCAGTGCTGGCAGAAGGGGCCTCGGGATGCTGGGGGCCCGTTTGTCCCTCTGCTCTGGGCCTCTCCTGTTGCTCCCGTGAACCTCCTGTCTTGTCCGGCCACGTGACCGTGAACCCCGCCCGCGAGGGCGCTCACGTTCACTGCTCACTGACCCCGGCGACGGGCACCCAGGGAAGCACAGCCTCTCTCAGAGCAGAGTGACCGCCGTGCCCTCCGGGCGCCGTGTCTGCTGGGCGGTGAGGCTCACAGACGGCACTGGTGCGCCTGGCCCTGGAGGGGCCCAGAGTTGGGCCTCGGGGCGAGCGGCTGGCCTGCAGCTCCCCTCAGCCCTTCCTGCCAGCTGGTGAGCCGAGACAGGACGGGCTCCCGAGCCGACAGGACGGTCGCCGGCTGGGCGACCTCGGACAGGAGGAGACCTCTGGGCTCCGAGCCGGGCTCCCTGCCTGGGAAGGGCGTGGCAGGGTAGGTGCTGGCAGGTGCCCACAGCTACACAAACGCGTCACGGAGGACGGCCCGAGGCTGCCCGGCAGTGTCCCCGAGCTTGCCCTGTTGTGAGAAGACGTGAACTGTGTTTTTCTTAAATTTAGAAGCTGATAAAATAGAGGAGGTGTGAAGAGCAGGGGCAGGCTCCGGGGCGGACAGGGCGCGCCTGCCCTGGCCCGAAACCTGCCCTGGCAGCGGGAGCATGCCTGGCCGGCGGGGGACAGGGCGAGCCACAGAGACCTTGGTCCAGGCCCCAGGTGGCGGTCTGCCAGCAGCGTGACCCTGGGGGGCGACTAACCCTCACGATTACGTGAAGTAGCACCGTGGGAACGTGAGGCCGCCTCTTCCCTCTCCTGGCTCTTGACTCTGATTTTCTGCCTGAACTCCGTGGCTGGAGGTCACCCAGCTTGACAGACGGGAGCGTGAACTCTCTGAGGAGGCTTCCAGGACGCCCGCCTTGGCACCACGGGTGAACTGCTGGGGTGGCCGAAAAGTCCGTCACACTTCCCCCATAAAATTGAAGACACGTTTTCACTTACACCAGTAGCCCTGTTGATTTGGGTATTTTGAGTGTGTCGGCTCCTCCCGCTATTCGCCCCGAGCGGGCAGAGGCCGGGCTGCTGCTCAGCATCCTCCCACGCGTGAGACGGCCCACAGCAGAGGGTGATTTGGCAAGGGCGTCGGCAGTGCTAAGAAACTTCGCAAACCACTCCTGACGTGTCTGAGCAGTCCCAGCACCTTCTCCGTGCACCGCGTGAATCTTTCTTGGCGTTGGCGTTACGTTCTCACCTTTCTGGAAACGACCAGGTATAACACGGCAACAACGTCGCGTATCCTCTTCCGCCCTCAGGACTAAAGTGGCCGCACGAAAGTTCACCTGGTTTGATGTTGTTTTCAATGCACGCTGGTAAGACAGCTGTCGCGACGCAGCCTGACGAAACTGTTTTGAGTGACGACTAAGTGCCCCTAGAGCCGCCGTGCAGGAAGACAGTGGGGAGGGGACACTGGCCGGCCAGAGTCTCAGTCTCCCTGTTTCCTCCCTCCTCAGCAAGGGGCTGTGGGGAAGGCGGAGACCCTCCAGGTGGGCGGGGGCTGGGGGCAGCTTTGGCACTGGAAAGTGCCGGGTCCTGCCCGTGCAGAGGTCACTGGAGTAGAGCTGGGAGGCGGGGCTGCCCAGCGAGAAGCCATGTGGTCTCTGCAGGTGGGGACTCCCGCTTCTGGGACACAGACCTCCTGCCAAACAGCCCCGGAGCCCACTAGTCCCCCCGCCAGGCCCTGCTGTCGGTGGTCGGAACAGCTGGCTTCTAGCTCTGTAAAAAGGGCTCGCAAATTGGTCCTGGCTGTTCTTCCAACTGAACCTTGACTCAGGCGCTGGGGAGAACGGGAGCTAAGTTTTTGTTGAGAGTTGAGAGAAAGGTCGAGAAATGACCTGTCCGTAGCCAAGTCACGAAGCAAGGGGCTGTGTTCTCTTACTTTTTCTTGCTAACGTCAGGCGTGTGTTCAAGGGAACTGCACTAACCCTTAACAACGGCGATGGGAACCGCCTCACAGGGCCGCTCACCTCTGGGACACGGGCTGGAAGCTGCAGGCAGGCGGGCCCACAGCGGCACTTCGGCCCACTTCTGCCCGCAGCCCCCGGAGGGCCGGAGGGCAGACACCCCTGTGGCTGTGTCCCACTCTGCCGGCCCCGGGGCCCATTCAGGACAGGTCTCCTCCATAGAATGGGGAAAAGGGGCATTTTTCCTGCCGTCTGTGTGACTGGAGTCCCCTCACGTCTAGACCACGAGGATCTGGCCGAGGGCGGGCTGTCCCCGGGCGTGGGCAGCGCACAGGCAGCGTGAATGACCGGGGCCTCCTGTGCTCAGTCTTCTGTCGGCAGAACGTGTGTGTCTGTGTGTGTGTGCTCAGCCGAGGCACGTAACTCTCTCCACCTGGGAACAGGAGTGAGCGGACACGTCACAGCCGGACGCCTCCTTCTGGGGAAGCATGTCCCGTGGTCCCGGTGCGTTGGGGGGAGGGGGATGGGGAGGCTGGAGCTACCAGATGCCTGGACAGTTGGCCTCTGGGTCCTGTTCACGGACCTCGGACACGTGTCTCCGGGAAGCGGGGCTGCAATTCCAGAATGTGCAGTGAAACCTGGCAGCAGGAACCCACTGGGGAGACAGTGGGGGGCCAGCCATGTCTCTGCGGAGACAGACTCCAGAAGCTGTGCTGGGCAGCCCTGTCTTTCTCTCCAAAACCGGCATGTGCTGCCTGGATGGTCGCGGGTGCGTGTCAGGGACAGCCGGGTGGCATTGAGTGACACAGGTAGTTCAGGGAGGGACTAGTGTCTCCCCTGCAAACCCAGGCCGTGGTTCACACACACTCAGACCCCTGGCCGCTGCGGGGAACGGTCGTGGGTGCAAACGCACTGAATAAAGGTCCACCTGGTTTCAAGTCTGGAGCCCCGACCGTGGGTCCAGGGACGTGTTTTGCCGAGATGGTGGCCTGTCCCTTCTGCAGGGAGTTTTGGTGAACTGTCCTGTTCAGTGAACCGAAAAGGGCCATCGTGCAGGGGCTTTGGAGCCAGAATGAGCAGGGACCCTTCTCTCTGGGGGCCCTGCTGGGAAAGGCTGTGCCTGGGGGTCCCAACAGCCCCGGGTGCTGGCCCCGTCACAGGGTGCCGTGGCACGGTGCAGGTTCAGTGGGAAGCGGGGGCACCGTGGGTGGGGGCTGGGCGGTGGGCTGGTTCTGCAGCTCAGAGACAAGCGCAGGCCCGTGCCCTCCCCGCATGTCCTCCGGAGCTTGGGTTCCGTCCCCTCAGGTGTCGCTTTGGACCGATTCCACACCAAGTGCCTGCGTCTCCGCCGGGCTAGCGCAATGCGCTTCCTCCTGGGAGCCAGCGGGCTCCTCTGGGCTCCAGCCTCGAGGAGACGGGCCGCCTTCCACTGAAGGTTCGAACGAGGCAGGCAGTCGTCGCCGAGTTCACTGGTGCCTCATCCACCGACGGTTAGAACAAGGGCATTAACCCCGGGTCTCCTTCAAACTTGAAAGGAGGGCACTTCAGCTTCCCTCCTGGAACACGACCTGTGGTCTCTCTGACGACGGCAGACGCGGTTCGCACTGTGGTCTGAGCGACGGTTCAAGAAGGCGGCCGTGAGCCCGACACAGCCGTCGGAGCCGAACAAGCTGACGGATTTAAGTCCGTCTGGAAACCCACAGACACCTTAGCGGGTCGTCTGCGAGCGGGAGGGAGGGAGTGCAGGAGCGTGTCCGTGTGTTCCGCCCAGCATCTGCTCACGCGGTGAACCTGTGCACACGCACCGGCCCTGTGAACCCATGGGCCCGCCGGCGGGAGAGCGGGTGCCACGGCTCCCAGGCGCGTCTCACTGCCCTGCAGTCTCCCACAGTTTCATCCTCTGTCCAGACAGGGTGCCGAGCAGCTCACCGGGCCGGCATCCAAGCCAGGCCCCCCTCTGAGGGGGTCCCGGCCCCCTGGCCTCAGCCCGTCAGGCCCGATGCATCCAGTGGGTGGTTGTGGCCTGCCCCTCCGGGAGACAGGAGACTGATCTGGGACGCGTGGAAGCAGACCAGTGGACCGGTGTCCGTGCTCCTGCCGCAGTCTTGGCTCTCCGCCTCCACAGAGACCGACCCTGCCCCGGGGAAACAGATGATCTCGGGGGAAATGCCGAGTCCCTCACAAGCCTGTTCTTTGTTCCCGGGTCCCTGCGTGCAGCCAGTGCCCCCCCCTCTCGGGTAGCACCCGCCTCTAACCTGCACCCGGAGGGCGGTTGGCAGGCCTGCGGGAGGCGGGCGTTTCCTTGGCCACCCCACCCCCACCCCAGATGCCCTGCCGATTGTCTGCGAGGACAAGCCTTCTCTCACACTTTGTAGAAGTGTTTCCACACCTCACCAGCAGGCTTGGTTTTCACGGGGAGAATAAAAATGGCACTTAGTTAAAGTGGAGCACGGAGCCCACAGGGTGTCACGGTGAGGGCTCGGTGTCTCACTCCCCACCCCCTGCTCGGAAGGGGCCCCACCAGGGCCCGGAGCAGGGGCCAACCGAGCGCTGGGCCCCACACGCTCCTCCTGCTTGGGGGTGCGGGGGCTGGCTTCCACGTCTCCCTCCGTGGGCCGAGAACGCGGCTTCCCGTCCTTGTGGACACGCACAGCTGGGCTGGAGCGCTCAAGGGCCTTCCTCACTCCTCACGGAGACCCACTCTCGGCGTTCACCCCAGTCGCCGTGCAGACACACGGCACACCACACGCGAGTACACTGTTCCCACGCTGGACGCACGCTTGATGACTCAGCCTTCGGTCGTGGGCTTCCCGGAGTAGAAAGGCGGGGGGGGGGGGGGGCGGAATGGGTTTTCTGAAACGTTTTCCTGTGGTCGGAGGGGCTGCGTCCTGGCCGGGCACCCCCTCCCTCGGGGCGGAGGAGGGGGCCGGCAGCCCCACCCCTGGAGGCCCAGTCAGCCTTCCCGGACGCAGCCCCGTCTCCCGAAGAAAAAACAGTGCTGCGAACGAGGAGGTGGCGAGGGACAGACGGAGAGAACGCTTTCCTCCGGTCTGCTTCTGCCTTTGCTGGGAGAACCCCAAAGGAGTGCGTGCGCCACGCAGGGTGTCACGGGCCCTGGAGACACGGCAGAGGCTCATCCGCTCTGTCGCCCACTGGAGCCCACAGGACGTGTCCCTCACGGCCCTTCTCTCCGTTCCCTTCTGGACATTGGGAGACGCGGGAACGAGACATGCACAGAGGGGCAGGCGCCCAAACTCTCAGGGGCACTCGGTCCCTAGCAGGTGCTCCCTGTGCCCTGCAGCCCGCATCCCATGTGGGGCTGGGCGGCTGCGGTGGAGCTCGGGGTCCGGGGGTGGGGGCGGGGAGGGGAGGGGCGGGGGAGGGAGGGGGCGGGGCAATTCTGAAACAGGAGCCCTGGCTGTGCCACGTGTGCCCTCAAAGCTGCAAACGGCTTCCCTCAAGCATCCCAGCCCCGCGGCAGCTGCTGTCCATCCGCCGCATCCCTCCGACTCTGCCCCCGCTGACAGTCCGCCAAGCAGAAACGGGAAATTTGTGTCGTTTTCAAAGTCCACCCAAATGCTTCAGCGAAGTCACTGCTCCCAGACTCTCTTACGTCGCGCACAGCTTTCTGTCCGCCACGGCAGAAAGTGAAAACGCCAGTTTATAGGGTTCTGACGTTCACATGATTACTGAGGGGCTTCGAATAGTTTTCTGTAAGTTTCCAAAGGGCAACGTCGCAGCCGCGGGGGAGAGCCGAACGCGGGTCAGCCGACGCGCCGAGGCCGTTTCCCCCCTGCGCGCACCCGCGGGCGCCGTGCGGGGGCGCTTACCTTGGCCGTCCCGTCCTCCCGGAGGCTGATGACGTCCAGGTCGAAGTCCTTCCTCGAGCCGTCGGTTCTGTTGAAGGCGATGCGGCCGGTCAGGCCGTCCCACCGAGCCTGTGGGGGGGGCGGGCCGTCAGTGCGGGTCCCTCCGGCGCCATCCCGCCTGCTCCCTCACCGCCCCGGCGGCTCGGGTCACTCGGCTGCGCCCCGGCGCCGCTGGCCCCCTCCGCGCGGGACGCCAGAGCCCCACGCCGCGCTGTGTGAGTAGCGTGCGTTTGTTTCGGCGTCAGGCAGCTCTGCGGCAGTCGCGGTCCCGGAGGGCCGCGTGTGCCACAGTCCGCGCTGTCCCTTCAGTCGCCCGGGGACCACGCAGAGCCTGGGAGGTCACAGCGTCCTGCCACCCACGGTCAGCCCAAAGCCCTTTCCAAAAACTCCCCCGTGGACGCGCCTTCTGTCTCTCTCTGTGGGAAGACTGATTTGGTGACGTCACTAAATTTTTAGGGCGCTTTCCAGCATGATTCACGCCTTCCAGTGTCACTTGGCCGTTACATTAATTTCCCGTGGCCACTATAGCAAATGGTCATAAACCGGTGGCTTCCAACCACAGAAATTTGGTCGCATTTTGGAGGCCGGAGCACAAGCCCTGAGTCAGGGCCACTGGGGAACCTCCAGCGCCGGCGGCCAGGCTGCCCAGGCTTCCTGTGGGGCTCAGGGAGCTGCACCCTCGCCCCTCCTGCTGTCAGAACCGTCCTCCCCCCCGGGTTCGCCACTCCAGCCTCCGCCTCCTCTCCTGGCTCATCATCCGGGGACCCCAGTCGGGGCAGGTCCCCCAGGAACACCTCCCCGTCTCCTCTCAGCCCCTCGCCGAACCATCTGAACAGAGGCCTGTGGCCGCGTGAGGACACGGGGACAGGTTTCCGGATGAGGGCGGGGCCGCCATCAGTGTGCCCCACCTGCCGACCTCCTCTGAGGAGCTGAAGCCACACAGCCTGCCCGGCACCGCACTCACGCCGGACACCTGTGGTCTCCTTGAGGAAGGAACAGGGTCCCTGGAGGCTCTGGAGCTGGTCTTTCGGCGACTTGGGCCCTCACCTCATTCGGGCCGACTCACACTTGAGGACAAGGGGAGCCCAGCCCTTTGCTGCGTGCACTCGGCTGTTTCTTTTCCCTGCTGACCTGACCAAGGTCATGGGACTCGTGTCAGGCACGTGATGTCGGGCACCCGACCTGCCTGCACCCGGGTCACCTGGGCTCTCTCGGACTTCAGGGTTTGATCCCTGCAGGGCTTCTGTGAGGTTAAAAGGGCACTTAACTCTGAGCACATGGAAGGTCTTTAACACTAAATATCTTTCCATCAGCCTTGAGTTTTCTTTGCCCCGCCTGTCAGGATTCATGCGTGTCATCTGTTCTGGACGCTCCTGTATTTTACATATTTTATATTTCATTTTATTTATTTTTAGAGAGTGGGGAAGGGAGGGAGGGAGAGAAGGACAGAAGCATCAACGTGTGGTTGCTTCTCGCATACCCCCTACTAGGGACCCAGCCTGCAACCCAGGCGTGTGCCCTGACTGGGAATCGAACTCGTGACCCTTTGGTTCGCAGGCCAGCACTCCATTCACTGAGCCACACCAGCCAGGGCATCTGTACTGTATTTCGTAAATCAACATCAGACTCATTGCCCCCAAGTACAACTTATCGTCCCAGCTGTCTGGGAAGGTGGCACCTTGCTCTTCGCAGCTCCATGGGAACGAGCACATCACGGTGAGGACGGGACCTGCACGCAGCCGTGGAAGGCAGTCACACGGAGAGGAAGTTTGTATCCCAACCGCAGGGACACGAGTGAGCGAGAGGGTCCCGCAGGACAGAACTCGGGAGCTCGGAGGACGGGAGGCCGGCACAGCCAGGATTCTCAGCCCGAGGGACAGCGGGAGACGCAGGATGAGCCGTGTGCGCCGAGGGTCCTCAGCGCGAGGGAAGGGTGCCAGGCCGTACTCGGGGAGGCAGGCGGAGCCCGTTCCTAAGGGAGTGAGCAGTTGGCCTGTCTGCCTGGACCTCGCCCTGTGGACGTCTGGGAACCCCTGGAGTGTTTTCAGTGCCGTGGGAAGCGTGCTTTGCAGGGAGAGGACGGCATTAGCCGAACTTGGGAGGATGGCCCTGCGCAGGGCAAGATCGCAGGCCGGGCGGCTCTAGGGCAGTTCTCCCGGAATGACATGTGTGCACGCATTCCCGTGCCGACGGGTGAGCACAGGGCTGTTATCACTGCTGCGTCTCCCAGCTCCGGCTGCGTGCACTCCGGCCCTGAAACGCGAGAGGAAGCCGTTCCCAGCCGGGCGGACGAGGCTCTTGAGGAGACGGTCACCCCCGAAGGTCTTCGTGAAGGGTGTGCCGAGGTGTCCACCTACTGCCCCGCACCCACCCTTGCTTCCTGACTGCTGTTCGGGCAGAAGGGACACGGTGACAGAAACAGGTGCCGTCCCTGACGAAGCTGGACCTTAGCGCAAGCGAAGTCCAGGACGGGCAGCCGGGCAGGAGTGGCCTGCGCTCTCACCTGAGACGTCGATGCGAGCAGAGGGGCCCCGGGACCCACTGCCCAATGCCACCCTCGCTTCAGGAGCACTCGGCGCTTTCTACGGCCGCCAGTCCCTGCGGCGGCTTCCCTGGCCGAGACACAGGCGATCAGGTTCTCCGCCCTGGGACAAAGAACCCCCAACCCGCCAAATGCAGGCAGGGAGCACCTGGCGGGTGTTTTCAGGCCCCTGCACTGCCGTCTCCGGCATCCTGTGCTCCGGTCACTTCTTCCTTCACAAGCCCAGGCTTCTCCGCGGGTTGACGGGTGAAGGGAGAGTTGGTCACCCGCTGTTTGGGGTTCCGGCCCCCGCCTGAGGGTGGACACGGCCTGTCTGAGACCTGGGCCCAGTGGACATCTCGATTGGGTTGGGATCTGGACAAAGTCAGTTTCCAGCCGCCTTCAGGCTTCTAAAGGTGCTCCTGTACCTGCCTCCCCGTCTGTCTGGAAGGAGGTGGTAATCTTCATTAATCTCTGCGGGATTTTCTGCAAGCTTTTTCCCGAAGGCACTCCTTCCTCGGGGGTCGCGGGGAGAGTCAGCCCGACCCGGTGCAGAGCTGCCGGGGGTCTCGGTGCAGGCGCAGCTGGGCGGCACTCCCCTCCACGCCGCACGGAGCTCGCAACAGGGCCTCACCCGGCTCGGAGGCCCAGTCTCGCTCCCACCAGGTGTGTCTGTTGTGTCTCCGAGACTGGGTCGCGTCGGCTTCATTCTTTAACTGAGCGTTCCAGTCACTGTTGAGGCACAGTTCCCACGCTCTCTCGCTTTCCCTCCTTGCTCTCCCAAGCGGGAAAAAAGCTCTTTTTTCCTTCTGCCTTAACAACGCTCCCTCCTCCGCCTGGAGTGTCTGCGAAGATTCCCTGTCTGGATCTTCACTGAACTCAAGTGTCTTCTGGCCTTCCGAGCCAGATTCCCCTTCCCCACCATCACCGCACCTTTCTGCTTCCTGCCCGACAGGACCGTTTCTGCGTGTTTTTTTCCTTTTGCAAACAAATTGTTGGTAGGCGTGTATCGCTGACGCACTACTGGCTGGGGCAGGCAGACGAGGACGAGTTCTCGGGCAGGGTGATGAGGAGCCGCCGCCCCCGTTTTCTGGGACGAGGTGGCAGATAACGACACACAATCACACTTGCAGTCCTCGTCCCGGTGTGCCCGCCCACATGGGGGTGTCTGCACGGGGGGCGGGGGGGGACGAGGACGCAGCCCGCGACGGAAAACCACGCGCGAACCTCCGTCCCGGTTGTGGGAAACAGCTGTCGTCCTCAAGAACACACCAAGGAACCCTTCGCTGAGACCTCGGAACATCAGTGAGTCCGACGCGTGACTGGCAGCCAAGAGGCAGAAAGAAAAAAACAAGCGTTTTCACTCACATCTCATTTCCGTGCTCTTTTTCAAGATATTTATTGCCCAAATAAAAAATGCATATTTTGAGTATCAAGGAAGTAAGTAGCTAGCACTTAACTCTAGGCCCTCGTAATACTCAGCTTTCAACTTCAGTCAAAGCGGTCGCCTGTACTTGTTTCTCCTGCAGGGACTTAGACACAGAAGCACATCTAGCCCCTGCATTTTCCCGGACTTGGCGTTGCCCTGTGCCGCAGGCTCTGGATTGCTTCCTGCGGAAAGACGGACTTGTTTGGGAGAGGAGAGGGAAGGAGCTTTTCTGGAAGACACGGCCTTTTAAGAGCAACAGTTCCTGCGGCTTCTTCGGTGATGTCTTAGAAACGGTGCTGTTGTGTAAGGACATTATGAACAGAAGGTTCATGGCACACCCCAAAATTAGCTTCTTGGAGGATTCGAGCGAGTGAAAACTCATTTTTAAATGACTGTGCCATGTGTTACGCAAACATGAAAACTTGAAAATAAAGGGAAACATGGAAAAGACCTCATGGCCTTTCTTGGGGGCAGCGGCCGCTGTCTACAGGCTCGCCCAAGGAGGCCGGTGCCCGAGGGCCCCGGGAGAACGCTGCGGGCAAAGGGGGTCTGCAGAGTCCTTTTAAAGGGGGCTTGCCCTGAGGAAATAGATTCCCCCAAAGATCCTGGTTGCCGTTACTACCAGAGGTCACAGTGACCGCTGAGGTCTTCTTTTGGGATCTGGGAATCAATTCCTGGCATGTCCACAGACTGAGCTGTTTCTGTTTCTTTTTAGTTTTGTGTTTGCATGTTTTAATTTTCCTCTGTGTCCCCGTCACGGAGTGCTCAGTGGGGCGGGCTCGATTCCGGCACCCGCAGCAGTCCATGCGCAGATGACAGCGTGGCAGGATGTGGCCGACCCAGGTCTCTGGGGCAGCAGGGGTCACGCTGCCTTGGGTTTCGGCCCCTGCACGGCTCTGTGAGCAGCTTCCTGTGGGGACTGCCAGTCAGAGGTCGAGTGCGGAAGACAGGGCTTCAGGAAGCACGAGCCTTGCTCACTCTGATGGTTGGCAGTCATTGTCTGACACATGGGACCCGTTGGGGGCACCACACAGTAACCCACCCTCGAGCCGGACAGGCGGCCTCTCTGCCCTGGTGTCCGGCCCCATCCAGAGGTTGGGTGTGGGGAGTGAGTGTTTTTAGCGGTTTCCTCGGGCACACACACTCTGAGACTCTGGGCCTGCGGAAGGGCTGCGGGTCTCAAGCACAGTGGGAGGTGCTTTGGGCCCCGTCCCCCTCCTCCATCCGAGTCCCCCTGCTCCATCCGAGTCCCTCTCTCCCGTGACCTTGACCCTTCCTCTGCCTCCAACAGGCCTCCCAACACCCCCCCCACCCCCACAGGATGGATGTGAGCGCTGGGATCCCCGCTGTTCCCCAAACGCCCCCAGCCTGTGGGCCAGTCCCGGGGGATGCGCATCTGCCTCACGCCTGTTCCTCCCTGGCCCTGCCTCCCTGGCGTCCGGGCCCATCCCACCCACCTCGTGGGCGGCTCTGGCCACCAGCCCCGCATGTGACTTGCTCTGCGGGAGCTGGAGAAGGGGTGCCCCCGTGACCTCAGTGAGTGGTGCGTCGGGGTCTTTGTCCTCCATCGAACAGGTCTACTTGGTGAGAACTTCCACGTGTGGACGGCAGGACAGACACCCACAGTCACCATCCTCCTGACTCTGCACCGAGGCTGCCACCTCCTGTCCCACCACCGGTCCCCGTGGTTGGGGCGAGTGGGGTGTGTAGCCCTCTTCCTGCTCCATTGGGGTGTCTGTGACACGTTAGGAGCCGGCGTTGGACGTCCCTTCCCTGGCTTTTGTTCACTGACCCGCACACTCTGGTCACAGTTCTGTTGATCAGCATCAGTGGTGAGTGCCGTCCGCTTTCCACAGCGGCCGAGCACAGGCCTCCGGGCCCGGGACGCTGAAGAACGGTCACCTACGCCAGCGAGTCACCCAGCACGTTTTCAGCGGGGTCCTCGGCAAGGAGTCCTCCTCCCGGGGGCCACGTGCCTGGGGATGGCGCCCCAGGGCAGCGAGGGCTTTGGGAATGGATGCTGCCGGGGGGACGCCCGGAGCCCGTTTCAGAGAGCGGTTACCGAGCAGTGTAGCTCCGGCCACAGGGAAGGGGTTGGGTTTCGGAATGCCAGCATTTTGAGAGGGGAGAACGTGGTCTCTGTTCGCAGGGCCCATTGTTGACTCCCTGGTGTGCTTACTTCCCCGGCCGCAGGAGAGCTGTCATCTTAAGTATTTGCTTGCATCGACTGTGAATTTAGACACAATAGTTGCATGTTAGGTTAACTGTCGGTGTTCGCTGTCTCTTCTCCGGCTGATGTTTCGTATCGCTGAGAGTGCTCACGCGTCTCTGAGTCGGACAGATAACGTTCGTGGAAGGCGGGAGTGAGCAGGGGGCACTCCGCAGGCCATGTGCTCTGAAGTGGTGAGAGGGGCAGAGGGGCATCAGCGAGCTAGACTCTGGGGCCACAGGGTCACACGAGGAGAAACAAGTGTCGGTGCCCAGGTCAGCGTCCAGTCCCCTTTCCTCTCCTGAGACGTGGGGGCCAGCTGGCCGAACCACTGGCACGTCCGCCCTCCCTGAGGCCGTGGACTGGGGGTGTGGAATCGGGGAGCAGTCAGATGTGGCTCATGTGCGCCCCAAACCAGCTCTCATCCCTCAGTCCAGCTCTAAGGAAAGCTTTCTCCGCCGTCGGAAGGCTTCTCAGGGTAGGGCGTCCCCGAGCGTGTCCAGAGGAGTGTCCCTGTAGGCACTCGCTGCGTCCCCAGTGAGTGTGCCGCTCACCCGTCCTGCGAACTCCCGCTCTGCTGGCGCTTCGCCGTGGAGGAGCTGGCAGACAGACCAGGAGGTGAAAGGCAGACAGACCAGGAGGTGAAAGTGTGTTGGGGGAGACGGTGCCGGGAGAAGAAGGCAGAGGGAGAATTTCATGCATTCAACTCTGTCCTCACTCTGCTCTGTCTCCTGCACGGAGCAGTTAGCAAGTGCAGGCCGCCGCCGTCTCACTCCGTTTTTAACCAAAGCGGCCTGCTGGCCCTGCACAGCCACGCCCCCTCCACCCAGCAGCGCCTCTGTCCCCTCGCCCGCGGCTTCACGCCAGTCCTCAGAAAAGCTATTTCAACACAAATCCGAAGCACACACAATAATGGGGTGAAAATAAGCATTAAGCCAAGGCAGAAATGATAAACGTAACCTTTGACCACAGAATTCCTCGGAGGTCAGCTGTTTCAGGACCTGAAATGCTGCCCTTACCACATTCTCATCTGTTCAATGTATAATTATTTTAACTATTGTGTGTGTTGTTTATGACCCATTATCTTGCAATAACAGCTTGCATGGATTGCTGCATAATTTAAAAATATAATAGCTTTTCTTCCCAATATTTGATTTCCAACTCTGCATCTGCTGACTTTATTTATTTATTTTCGGCATCTGCCCACGTGAACCGTATCTGTGCCGTGAGCTCTGGGTAAATAGTTCCTGACAACTTGTCTCGGAACGGGCGCCTTGCTTTGCTTCTTTCCATGGACTGTTTTCCTCGGCGCTGGATCTGGGGTGGCTCGCTCGTCAGCACGTAATAAACTGGCTTCTGAATTTGCACGCTCACCGAGTGGGCGAGAACACGCGGAGCCCCGGGGCGTGCAGGCCGTGGGGACAGGGCACAGGGAGAGATGCCGCGACGGGGACAGCTGGAAAGCAAGGCACCTGGGGCGGAATTGCTCAAGTTGCATCGGTCGTATTAACTCGGTTATTGTCTCTGTTGGGTAGATAATTACTTTTTATAGATAATCGATATGTTCTTTTTCAATGAAGATAAGAATTTGGACCCTACATGGGTTTAATTTATATCTTTCTCCAGTTAGCCTGGTGAGATGGGCTATGGTATTTAGATATTTATTTCATCACCAAGACCTACTGAGCATTTGAAATGCGGCCAGCCCAAACCGAGTGTTCACGCTTAAACTACAAACTGGATTTAGAAAAACTATTATGGAAATAAGTTAGTAATTTTATGTTAAAATAATATTTTAACCTATTGGGATAAGTAAAATACATTATTAAAATTAATTTCACCCGTCTGTTTTCATTTTCTAACGTAGCTACGAGAAAGCCTCGCAGCTACCGCAGCGCGCACCGCTTCTCCGGCAGCGCGGGCGTGGTTGCCAACTGCTCTCCGTGCTGCGGGGACGCCCGCTCCCCTCCGCAGGGGCCTCTACGCCCCGCCCTCTCCTGAGCTCTGGCCGCCGTCGGCGTCGGCGTCGGCGTCGGCGCGGTCGGACGCACAGGCTTACCTGTACATACACTGCGTACCAGTCCTCACGTGCAGTGTACACGTGTCCTCCTGTGCGGCGCGTCGTGTCCTCACGTGCGGCGCGTCGTGTCCTCACGTGCAGTGTACACGTATCCTCACGTGCGGCGCGTCGTGTCCTCACGTGCGGCCCGTACGTGTCCTCCTGTGCGGCGCGTACGTGTCCTCACGTGCGGCGCGTACGTGTCCTCACGAGCAGTGCGTTTGTGTCCCCTTCTTCCGATGCACTGCTGTCGGCAGCAGCTCGAGAGTCTGGTCCGGGTCTGACGGTCCGGCGCCCGCCGCGGGGTCCGCGCGCCCTGCCCTCTGGAGCCGCGCAGACGGAGTCCTGTGTCCGCCCGGGACACCCGCAGGGTCCACCGGCCCCGCGCGTTGGGCAACAGCAGCAGCGCGACGCTGAGCCGCCGCGGGAAAGCCCACGTGCACATCGAGGCAAACGCAGGTGCCTCAGGGGAGAGTTTTGCCTTTGACTCTGATTTTTAAAGGCTTGACTTTAACTGTCTCGCTCATACGTTCGGATTTGTAGCCCTCACTCCGCGAGAACAGGGCCATAAATTCCGTCTTCCCGGCGAAGCGGCGGCAGAAGCTGCCCGTGTCCGAGCAGCTCCCGGCGGTATTTCCTGCGCTTGGCGTCGGGAAACAGCCTTCAGTCCTCCGTAGCCGGTTTGTTCCGGGCCAGGTCACTGAGGGCCTGGCCCCGCAGTTTAAGTGTGAGGTCAGCGAAGGTCACTGAGAGTTTGCAGGACGGCGGCTTCCTGATCGGCTCTGCGAGAATCTTCTCAGCGCTGCCGGGAACAGCAAGGGCTCCGATGAAGGTCCTGGGACGGACGCTCTGCTGCCCGGGGAGACCCCGCTTAGCGAGACCCCCAGACTGGCGTGGCCGGAAGGGAACGGTCCCGGGCTCTGCCCGGAGCTTCACCGACCGCCGGCTGGGCAGTGGGGCGAGAGTGGGCCGGTCCCTGGGCCCCGTCATGCCGTTGTTGGGGACCACTGGCCTGGCCTGAGACCTCTGTTCACTTCGCTGCCCCCGCCGTCTGTCCACGCACAGCCCCGGCTCCCCCAGCCCTGCCGCACTCCCTTGCTGGGGGGGTTCTGCAGCCAGCTGACCTCTGACTGCATCCTGGCGACCCCCCTGCCCCCTGCAGGAGGCCCCTGGGGCCCGGCCAGCAGTCCCCACCTGGACCTGAGATGGCGTTGGCCGCCAGTGTTCTCTCGCCGCCCAGGGGGCTGATGACCCCTCATGGCCTGCTGCCCTCCCCGCCCCACAACAGTCATGTGTCCCCGATTGGAAGTGCCTCCCCGCCGTCCGTGGAGACAGCTCTCGCACACTCAGCCTGTCCGGAGGGCTCACCGACTCACTGGTGTGCGGGGGACAGTCACCCCGTGACAGGTTGTTTCTGATTGGAGCCACGGGGACTCTTCAGAAAGTGATGGTGACCAACAGAGAGGACCGCGGACGTTTTAGGACCGACCACCTCAGGTCTGGTGTTTCCCAGTCAACCTGAGGCCGGCCAAGATCTCCGAACGACGCATCCCCTGGGAGGGGCACCTGCATTCTGTCGCTGTGGCGTGTCCGTATGTCTCAGGATCCCCTCGGGGTGGTCCTCCAACCGCGGCAGCCCCTGGCCGCCCCGCCCCCAGCTGAAGGCAGCACTGGGCTTGGGCACTCAGGGACACGGGCAGCCGAGAACAATGGTGATGCAAATGGCAACAAGTTTTGTCACGAGCCCTCCCCCCTCCGGCTGGGGAGTCTGAGAACAGGGAATTGGCTTTTTCGGCAAATGAATGTAAAATGCTGTTTTACTTTCCATGCGGTCCCTCAGCTTGGAGCTCATTATTGCTCCAAATGTGTCTAAATGTGACTCGGGAATGTCACCTTCTTACGCAGCACAGAAGGGGCAGGCGTGCTCCGAGCGCTGGCCCGAGCTGAGGCCGGCGGCCTGCCTCTGCCTGCCCAGCTCTGAGACGCAGGGGCCGGCTGTGTCCTCGTTGGGGATCGAGGCAACCGGGACGGTGGCGATTCTGGATGTGCCTGGGAGCCCTGTGGGGCGGGCAGGGGCTGTGCCGCTTCCCCGGTGGCCACAGGATGTCAGACGTTTGTGCCGTCGGATGGGTGCGACACGCCACAGTGACTAGTGGTTTCTCTGTTGTGGCTTTCGTGGTTGCCGGTTTTACAGTCCTGGCATCGTCACAGGAAACTGAGCGAGGCCGTTATTCACGGTCCATTGCAGGGGGAGAGAATGGCCAGTGTTTCCGGTTCTTCCTGTTCACAGGTGTGTCCTCCTCTTTATCCTCACAGTCACGCTGTGTCGTGGGGGTGTTATCCCACTTTACAGAGAAGAAAACTGAGGCACTCGGGGTCGGAGTGGCTGGTCCGGGCTGTGTGCCATCAGTATCGGTGGTGCTGGGATTCAAAGCCGAGCGACCCGGCTGGGAACAGGGAGAGGTGAGCAAGGGCCTTGAGTAGGAACCCTGGGTGCGTACCACCTCTCGTCTCCTGGGGGTGCTGCAGGGCTCTGACCGAGGGGAAGGGCCTCCTCCCAACATGTGCTCAGGACTCCTGTTTGCCGCTTCCTGTATCCGGGGCCCGGCTGTGCCAGTGACCTTGGTATGGACCCTGGGCACTGCTACCCCTCGTCCTTCCGGTCCTCACCGTAACGGATCAGCCTCTACTTTCGGCGGGGAGCGGACGGAACAGCCCGAGAGAGAGGCCAGCGCGGGCTCTTTCCCCAGACGCCTCCCGTTCCTCTCTCTTGTGGCCATGACTCCCCCACCACGTGCAGCCCGTGCGGAGCCGGGACGCCCTGCAGCTGAGGTGCGGGCCCGCCCCTGCCTGCCCCCGGAAGGCCCTGGAGCCGCCTCAGGGAGGATGTGCCGCCCCGGCTGGCCTGGCTGCTGCCACAAGTCTCGTTCGTCCTGTTGGGGGCAGACGCTGCCCGTGCGGGTCAGACAGCCCGCGGCTGTGTGTCAGTGAGGACTTCGGGGTCCTGCAGCAGCGGGGCCTCCTGCAGGGAGATCAGGTCCTGCAGGGGTCCAGCCTCATGGCGTCCCTGGGCCGCACTGGAGGAAGAGTTGTCTTGGATCACACGTTAAATACATCGTGACACACAGTCACAAGGAAAATCTTGTAACATTTTACGTGCATTTACGGTTTTATGTTGGGCTGCAGGCTGAACATGCCTGCAGGACGGGTAGGGACACCTGGGACCCCAGAGTCACAGGGGGGCCCCTCCTGCCCCGACACCCTGTCCTCTCCAGGTGGTTCTGTGCGTCGGGGGGTTTTGAGTGGAGCTGGACTTTTCCAGTGAGCTGGCAAATGGCATGACAGTCCGAACACCACTAGGAACAAGGTCTTGTTGTTCAGTCCTGCACGACCCGGGACGTGGGAGACAGACCCCTGGGGCGGTGGCCACCCCTCCCTGACTCACCAGGCCCAGGAATAGCTCCTGAGAGCCTGCAGACCAGTCAGGGAAGGGGGCCTGCCAGGGTAGGGGGCCCACGGGCAGGGAGGCCCCAGCTGGGACGGAGGGTGTGGTGCTAGGGTCTGGTGGCTTCTTCAAACGGCTCAGCATCATCCAGCAGGATGCCTGGCAGCTCCAGCCAAAGTTCCCCCTCCAGCCCGAGGCCTGGTGGGAGGTGCCCTGACGGACAATCCCCCTGCAGGGCTGCCCCCGGGAGGGACGCCATGGCCCACCCCAGGGAGCCGAGAGGAGAGCAGGCACGGGGAGCACGCGGCACTTGCCTCTCGGATGAGGCTCATGAACCGGGGTCCCAGGCGCCAGGGCTTGTGTCGGTGGCACTGCAGTGAGCTGACGGCCAGCTGGGGCGCCCGGTGCGCGGCGAGGGCCACCACGTGCACGGCGTCGAACATCAGCGCCGCGTCCGTCTGCGGAGACACATACAGCACGGGCTCAGGGTGGCCTGCACCTGCCTCTTCACCTGCCTGCGCCCGCCCACCTGCGCCCCGGCCCTCGCCTGTGTCCCCGCCCCCTTCGATCTCCGCAGCCCCTCGCTCTGCTGTGGAGCAGTTCTTGTTCCCCAGGGGTCGCCTTTCTTTGTCTGAAAGGCTGACGGCCTGACGCCCAGGAGCAGGTGGGGCACAGCTCTGCCGTTTTCAGTTGTTAGGGAAACGCAGCTCAGGTCGGCCCAGAGGCCTGGGTCGGCGTTCGCACGTTTTCAGACCCTTCTATGTGGAGCCCGGGGCTAAGTTCCCGGGTTAAAAACTAACGCCCAGTATTTCAGTGTCAGACTTTGTTTCTCGGAATTTCTCCGTCTCCTTACCCATCTGCGTACTCGTGTGTGTGTGGGAACTGCTAGAGGGGACACCACGGGTGAGTGTTCCCCTGCTGGCGAGGGAGGCTCTGGTTACAGAACCGACGGTGATAGCGGGGGTGGGGGCCGCTGGAGACCAGGGCGTGTGGCACGCTGGACGGGTGTCCCCAGTCAGAGCCTGCCCCCCGACAGAGGTGCAGGTCCTCATTCCCCCTGGGGTCCGGCCTCCCCTCCCTCTTCCTTGAGATCTTTCTCTCCTTGCAAAAATTCCCATCAGTACTTCCAGCGTTTTTATAAAATTTACAGCCCTGTGGTTTTCTTGAAGAATAAAATCTTATAACACCTTTGCATTTTACTTGAGGGTTTTTGTAGCCACTTCAAATGTATTAGTGCATTTGACGTCCTCGAGGTCCCTGGCACAGGCTATCAGGACGGATAGAGAACTCTCTGCCATGCAGGGGTCGCGGCCTCCAGGGCATGTGGCCTGCGGGGCGTCGGGCTGACAGTCGGGGGCTGAAGCCAGAGCCCAGGTTGAGGAGTGAGGACCGCCACGCACTTTTCTGAGCCTGGCAGAGATGCTCCCCCGTCGGACAGGCGCCCGGGTGGCCCGGGTGCAGCGAGCGCCTCTAGGCTGAGTCCTTCCTGTGCCGGGTGGCTTCCGTCACTGCCTCCTTCACACACATGCTGACAGTCCTGTGTGGGCACCTGCTTCACGGCAAGGGTGCCCGGCTCTTGGGGAAACGGCTCGACTCAGTTCTCCGGTGGTTTGCACGGTTCCCGGCACACCCTCTTTCTGGTGGTGTTTTGTGCCTGAGAATAACACGCATGTTCGCGGGACCCGGAACACCAGGGTGTTGCCCTGCGCTTCTGGGACGAAGGGTCTCACGCCCCATCCCCCGCGGACAGAGTGCGGAAGGTGGCGGGGTTGTTGGAGCTCGAACGCGTTTCGACCGTTTTAATTCACGGCTGAGCGGGTCCGTTTCAGAGACGTGGACACTGAGGCTCAGGGACGCGGAGTGGCCCGATCAAGGCCGTTCTGCTCATCAGTGACGCGGCCAGGGTGTGAGCCCGCGGCCATCCGGCCTGACTCCGTGGTAGCCGCCGCTCTGCGTGGGGGTTGGATGGAAGGAGGGCGTCCCCGGCAGAAGCAGAGTGTGTGACAGAGATCAGAAATGACAGCCGACCTTCACGGAGCGCTGACCGGACTCCGGGGGCCGCTCTGGACACCCTGCAAACATGCAGCCTTCGCCATGACCTTCCTCCTCTGTGGACGACGAAGGAGTGACTCGGTAAACGGTGTCTTCAGACTCGTGGGGGGCCAGCCGAGTTCAGGCCTCGGAGGCGGACGCCGGGTTGATGCTACCCCACAAGGCGGAGCTGCGTCTCCCCCGAGTGTCCTGTCCGTCCGTCCGGTAACTAAAACCCGTGCTGGCAGCTCAGAGACGGTGCGCCGAGGTTCCCGCACGCCCGGCAGGCACCGCGGTCATTCACACGGTGCAGTCTCCTTTAGCTACCGAAACCCAGCCTTCAGAGTGGGCCTCCCTCCCGCCCGCGGCACAGGCGGGCAGGTGGGGGCTGGGGGGCGCCGGGAATGACCGGGGACTCGGCGAAGGCTGCAGTCGGTGAGGCAGGAGCGAGCCCTCCGCCCCAGCGCGGAGACTCCCGTTGTGCAGCCCGGCCTCCCTGCCGGGCGCTGGGCAGAATCGACCTTCGGTGAACCCGGGGCGCGCTCCCCAAGCGCTGAGCGGGTGCGCGATGGAGGAGGGGAGCCGCAGTGAGGGGCGTGGCTGTGAACTTGCGCGGAGGGGACGGGCGGAAAGCAGAGACGTCCATCTTCTCTCCACATTCGGGACACTCACTGCTCTGGCGTGAGTGGAGGCGGGAGTTCTTCCAGGAGGGAGGTGCTGCCCGATACCCCCCTCGCTCCCTTGGTGTTCGCAGCCTCCTTTGTTCAAGTCCAGGGTCTGGCTGATGGCGTGGAGCTGACAGGAGGTGCCTGTCAGAAGGAATTGGAATGGCGAGTGTCCCTTCTCAGAGACCTGCCTGGCCAAGTGCTCAGGGTCCTGAGGGCGGGGACGGGCTGGTGTCCTCTCCGTAGGAGCCCAGGGTGGGGTGTGGTGGGGGCCCTGAGCCCCAGGAAGTCGGGGGCAGCCCACCCGCAGACTGGGGTTGGAAGAGGGTTGGGGAGGTGGCTGACACACCCTGTGTGCTCAGCATAGCAATGCGGCCATTGGGGCAGCAGCCCCCGTGTTCTGTGAGGCCGTCACCAAGGGCACTGTAGTGTGAGTCTCAGGGATGTTTGCCAGCTTCTGAGAGAGTCTGAGGGATTGGGGGGGAGAGAGGACGCACCTGGGGGACCCACCAGCCCCCAGGTCACATAGGTGTGGGGTAGGTACCACCGTGGTCAGCCTGTGTGTTCTGAGCAGTGTGACTCTCAGCAAACCGATCGGCCTCAGTGCCTGGGAACGCACTTCTCTGCTCCTGCCGACGACAGGTGGGCACGGGCGCAGGTGCCGCCAGCTAAGTTCAGCCCCGTGTCGACCTCGTCTGCTGGGTGACACCTCGGTGTCCTCGTGCAGGTTCACAGAGCAGCGGGAAGGATGGAGACGCTCAGTGGCTTCCTCAGGCTACCCACTCATCTGGGGACACGGCCAGGACACAGAACTGGGTTTCCCCGTCCTGGACGCTCTTGCTTTCCCCACGGGATGGCACCCACCATCGCGTTTCCCCACGGGGTGAGCTGGGACCCTCGCAGGCGTCTTCCTGGGGGCCAGGATCATAGGAAGAGCTCACGTGTGGGACGAGGAGGCCGCAGACGACTTCGGACCCAGGTGCACTTGGAGGACGGGGTGGGGTGCTGACAGGCCGACACTGTGTGTGCCCCTGAATCCAGGCAGTGCTGAGTCACACACGGTTTTGGGTCACAGCCGGAGGGAAAGCCGTCGGCGAGTGGCCACTCCCTTACCCTGCTCCAAAGCCACTGGGTTGAATCACTCAGTGGGGGAGAGGGGTTACCTTTTTGTTCTTTGCCTACAAAATGTATTAGATGCCATAGAGTTATAAATTCTTTAAAAATTGTTATTTATTTATTTTTAGAGAGAAGGGAAGGGAGGGAGACAGAAACACTGATGTGTGGTTGCCTCTTGAGTGCCCCCCACTGGGGACCCAGCCCGAAATCCAGGCCTGTGCCCTGACTGGGAATCAAACTGGCGACCCTTTGGTTCACAGGCCACGCGCAATCCACTGAGCCACACCAGCCAGGGCTAAATTTTTTAAAGTTATAGTAGTAAGTATATAATATGGATTCATAAAAAGAAAAAATAGCCCTGGCTGGTGTAGCTCAGGGCACGTGAGAGGCAACCACACACTGATGTTTCTCTCCCTCTCTCCCTCCCTCCCTTACCCTCTCTCTCAAAATAATTAAGTAAAATATTTAAAAATAAAAAAGAAGAAATAAGTTAATGGGTAAAATCATGTTGATGTCAACAGGTATACATGGATCCAGAAAGTTTTGGTTCCCTATGAATTATTTTTTATTAAAAACATTAAAGTTACAGTCGACACACAATACTACGTTAGTGTCAGGTACAAAGCCCCACAGCGTGATCACAGCAAGTCCAGCAGCCACTGGTCCCCGCACGTGGTTCACGGCACCGTCGTGAGGTGGCGTTCGTGCGGCGGCCTCTCGTCCTGGTTCGCTCGCACGCCCCGATGACTGTGATTGTGGGGCGTTTCTCCCTGTGCCTGCCGGCTGTCGGTGCGTCTTCTTTAGAGGGCTGTCTGTCCAGGTTCTCTGACCGTTCTTAATTGGATCGTTTGGTTTTTTCACTGTTGAGTCCTATGAGTTCTTTACATATTTTTGTATATTAACCTCTTATCAGGTCTGTCATTAGTAAATATTCCCTTCTGTTTAGTAGGTTTCCTTTAGGTTTTGTTGAGATTCCTCTGCTGTGCAAAATATTTGGAGTTTGACAATGCCCCACTCCCTTATTTATTTTTGCTTGTACTACCTTTGCCCTTGAGACAGATGCAAAAAAAAAAATACTGCTGATGGTGACGCCCAGGGGTTTATTGCCTCTGTTTTCTTCTAGGAGTTTCAAGGTTTCAGGCCTTACATGTGGGTCTTCAATCCAGCTTCAGTGTATTTCTGTAAATGACGCAAAAAAGCAGTTTAATTGCATGTGTTTGCATGCGTCTGCCCAGCTTCCCAGCACCACCCGTTGAAGCCACTGCTTCACCGTTGCACGTCCTTGCCTCCTCTGTCACGGGGCGACTGTCCGCACGCGTGGGTTCGCCTCGGCTCTGTTCTGAGCCGCTGGTCTGTGCGTCTTCCCTCACGCCAGGGCCCTGCTGTTCTGGTTATTGTATCTTCGCGTATAGTTCGAAGTCAGGGACATCACACCGCCAACTCTGTCCTTTCTCAGGACTGCTCTTGCTGGTCAGTGTTTTGCGGTTCTACGTAAAATTTAGAGTTTTTTCTTCCTAGTTTGGTGGAAAATGCCGTGGTGTTTTGATAGGGACTGCACTGAATCTGCAGGCTGCTTTGGGTCGTATGGGTGTCTCAGTGATGGGAATTCTTTCAGCCCGCGCGCACGGGGTGCCCTCCCACGCCCTTAGGTCTTCCGCTCCGTTCGCGTGTGGTTTCTGGGTGCAGGTCCTTCACCCTCGGTTTGACTTACTCCTCGGAGTTTTATCCTTTCTGACGCAGCCGGAAATGGAATTGTTTTCTTCATTTCTCTTTCTTAGAAGTTGTTATTAGTGTCTGGAATTCAACAGACTTCTGAATAGGAACTATGCACCCTGCCACTTCACTGAATCTATCAGTCCCGGTAGTCTTTTGGTGGAATCTTTGGGGTTTGACAGATGCGGCTCCACGGTAGGTGCCAGGTCTGCTTCTCCCTGGGTGTTTCTCCGTCCTGGGTGGGTGCTGCGGCCAGGGCTCCCGGGACTGTGCTGACGAGAGCGGCAGCCGTGGGCACCCTCCGCAGCCGGACCTCAGAGAGAAGGACCTCGGCTGTTCACCGTCGTCGAGCGTGACATTGCCTGTCGGTCTGTCATGCACGGTCTTCATTAGACTGGGACGTGTCCCCTGTATGCACTTTGTCGGGAGTGTTTATCATAAAGGGACGTTGAATTTTGTCAGACGCGTTTTCCTGCATCTGTTGAGACGATCGTGTGATGTTCGTTCTTTGTTTCGCCCGTGTGGCCTGTTGTGCTGAGTGAGCTGCAGGCACTAAGCCATCGGTGCACCCGGGGGGATCCTGCTCCCTCGGTCACGGTGCACGATCGGTCTGATGTGTTGCTGAATTCAGTTTGCCAGTGTTTTGTTGAGGGATTTTACCTCTGGGTGTCAGGAAACGGCCTGTAGTCTTTTTCTCCGTAGTGTCTGGCTTTGGTGTCAGCGTGATGGTGGCCTCACAGAGTGAGTGGGAATGCCTTCCTTCCTCTTCAACGTTTTGAAATAGTTCAGAGGAATAAATAATGATTTTTGAATGCTCGGCGGAATTCACCTGTGAAGCCTTTGGTCCCGGACGTGTGTTTGTTGGGCTTTTTTCGATTACGGCCTCAGTTTTGTTACTAGTAATCGGCCTGCTTGGGAGACGTTCCCTTTCTTCCTGATGCGATCTTGGGAGACTGTCTGTTTCTGGGATGCAGGACTTCTCTAGGGCGCCCGGTGTGTGGGTGACAGCGGCCACAGTGCCCCCTCAGAGCCCTCCGCCCGACGGTGGCGTGGGGCCTCTGCCCCTCCCTTCCTGGTTCCACCGTCCCTCGAGAGCTTCTCCCCTCTGTCTGTGGTGGGTCCGGCTGGAGGTCCATCAACTCCGTTTATCTTTCCCAAGAGACAGCTTTTAGTGTAACTGATTTTTTTATTTATTAGTTTTCATTTTATTTATTTCTGCTCCGATCTTTATTATTTTCTTTTTCAACGCACTTTAGGCTTTTTATTAGTCACTTGAAGTAGGAGGCTAAACTGTTTGTCTCACGTTTTTCTTGTTTTCTGGGGCAGGCCTGTGTCGCTGCATTTCCCCCTCAGAACTGTCTTTGTTCTGTCCAACAGATGTTGGACCCCTGGGCTTCGTTTTCACCAGCCTCAGGAGATTTTCTCCCTGACTGCTGCGTCACCCACTGACTGACGGCTCGGCGGTAGCCTGCTGGTCAGCCTCCGCGTGTCTGTGGTTTCCCAGTTTTGTTCCCGTGACTGGCTTCCAGTCTCCTAGCGTTGTGATTCGAGAAGACGCTTGACACGATTGCAGCCTTCGTAAATTCAGAGACTTGCTTTGCAGTCCCACTCAGGATCTGTCCTGGAAAATGTTCTCGGTGCACTTGAACCTGTACCCCCGTTTGTTTCAGAGGGAGAGGGGCGTGTGTTCTCTGGGCTCAGCAACTCGTCCCCTGGGTGCCCTTGCCCTTCAGCCTTCCTGTGCGTCTGTGCGCGCACCCCCACCTGCACCCCCATGGTAGTGCCTCGCCTGGGGGCAGAGACGACACTGAGCTGCAGACCAGCCTCGTCGGTGAACCAGGGTCACCACATGCTTCGCAGGCCCCGTCACTAAGCTTTGTCTGCAGGGCTAAGGGGCCCTGCGTCCTGCTACGTTTTGGGAAAATTGTGTCGACATGTCCTGACGAGGCTGCTGTACCCACTTGTATGGCCCCCTGGTGAGCCACCCTCTTCTCTTCTGACAGACCCCACCTTCCTCGAGGTGGTTTAACATTATAATAGTGAGAAGAGGAACAGAGCCAGAGGGCCCTTCCTTCGGCGAGATGACCGCATACCCTCTGGGCCGTGTGGGACTCTCCGTCCATCAGGACCTGGGGACGTGGCTCTGCCAGCCTCCCTGCCCACAGGACAGCCGGGGCCCCCCCAGACTGCCTGGGTCTGGTGAGAACTGCGGGGCTCAGCCTCTGCCACTCTTCTGGGGTTTGCTGCTCCGGTGGTACTTACAGACTGCTGTCCGCTCAGCACGTGCGTTTTTTTTTTTTTTACGGGGGAGGGGGTGTAAAGGGAGCCTCACCTGTGATGGGTATTTAATGTTGGGTGTGAGCCCACACCTGCGTGGGTGGTCCCTGCGGAGGGTGGGTGCAGTTGTTTTTGATCTCATCCTGTGACAGAAGTGTTTCAGGGAGTTGGGGTGGGCAGAGGCTTTTGAGGCACATTTGAACTCACTGGGATCACACCCCAGAGAGAAGGAAACCCACACACCACCCCCTCCCCTGACTTTCCTGCCCCCCCACCCCCCCAGCCCCAAGTCCAGTGTTCCTGGGACGTTCTCCCTTGTTCTCACCCACTGAAATGCCCCAAGTCACGCAGGGCTCACGGGTAGCAAATGCTTCCCGTCCTTGTCCCTCATGTCACTTTGTGAAGAGTCCTCTCGGGTTTGACAAATGGCCAGCGACCTTGAACATGGGGTCATACGGAGCCACTTCATTCACTCATTCATCTCTTCTTTGAATTTGTTTCTCATTTAAAAAAAAGTAGAAAGAGAAAAGAATCCCCAGTTCATCTCTCTCTGAGGTGTCTTTCTGTTATCAGTAAATTGCATCTAAAAGCGGGAGGGGAACAGGGAAGGGAAGGCCAGGCCAATTTGAAACGATATTACCTGCCTGCGCCCGACACCCTTTCCCGCGGACGACACTGTTCCCACACTGAAAGCTTTTAAAAAATTCCCTGCTCTTTTCTTCATCACACTGGGACTTCCATTAGAGAAGCCACTGAGTGTGGGTGACAGCAAAAGACAGATGATGTCGGGAGAAACTGCAGACGGGGAGTGCCCCCCTGCCCTGGCCAGGGGGGGGCGGGCCTGGCACCTGCTGGAGAGTGACTCAAGTGTGGGGGGTGCTCCACACTCCCCGAGTCTGAAAGGGGGGCCTCTGGTCCCTGGGGCAGAGTGCAGGGATGCGGCCACCAAGCGGGTCTCCCCCACTTTCCACGTGCTGCCCCCTCCCCAGAGGGGGCAGGGTGTGGCCCTCCCCGCCCCTCCCCACTGTCCCCCTGGCGGCTGCATTCCTGGCCTGGTTTCTGCTCTGTCCGCCTCTGGCCGACCGACCATGGCGGCGACTCCAACTGTTTTCACTGGGGCGAGCACAGTCAGAAGGCCGAGAGCAGTGAGTTCCGAGAGAACCGTGCCCAGGCTTCAGAAAAAACCGGGCACCTTCCCTGTGTCCCTCATCTGAGCCCCAGCCACTCACGGGATTTCGTACGGCCCCCAGGGAACCCCACCTTCCTCCAGGGTCCGGCCTGGACCACTCACCGTCATCGTGCTGTCCAGGAGGCCTGCCTCGGGCCTGGGCGGCGCCTGCAGCCGCTCCATGGACCACTTCTCCGCGACGGCAGCCACCCGCGGGTCGTCCACACTGAGCAGCCGGAAGCCGGTCATGTTGACGCCGCTGTACCGGTACAGCTCCAGGTCCAGGGCGAACAGGTCCTGCGCGGCGAGAAACGTGACAGGAGTGGTGTGAGTTAGTGCGGCGAGCTCGCGGTGTGAAAGACGGCGCCGATGGCAGAGGGGCCGGAGGGGTTCATGCTGCCGCGGGAGCCGCCAGGCCAGGCCGCCCCGGAAAGGCGCGCTCCCCCTGAGCTCCCCCCAGGACACCCACGGCCGGGCAGGAGTGGCCTCTGCCTTCGGTGTCTTCATCCATCTCTCCCGAGCTGTCGGAGTTTGCACAAACCCAGGAGAGGGACTTGACTGCGACATTTCTGAGACTCTCCAGGTCCTCTTTCTGGGGCAGAGTCGCTGGGGAACTGGCAGGAACCCCTGTATCCATTGGGTTCAGCCCTTTTATTTTATCAACAAGGAGGCAGGCTCTGAGGGCGAGTCTTGCACCCAGGAAAGACAGGTCCACTTGTCAGGGCGGCACCAGCCCTGGTCAGCACATCTTGGTGTCCCCCCTCCCCACCAAGGAGGTGACATTGGGAACTGCATGTCCCTGGGTGGGAAGTCGCCTTCAGGGGGAAAGAACAGCATCCCCCGCCCGAAAGAGCCCACATCTCCCTCGGTGTGGAGGCTCACTGGAGCCCTCTGAGAACGGGAGCCGGAAGGTTCTCCCGGGAGAGGAAGCAGGAGCATCCAGGGCCTTCGGAGTGGAACTTGCTCCACCCTGGCCTGTCCCGTCCAGTAGTGTCCAGGGGGAGAGCTCAACCCACCACCACGGTTTCCAGGGCTGAGCAGGAGCGTGCGAATCCACTCCCAGTTCACACACACGCACGTGACGGCCTCACTCCTGTCCTTACAGAAGAGGGCTGCGCCGTAAACTGAATGAGTACAAATATGTAGCCCACCCCAAACCTTCCAAGTGGCATTTAACAGGAAAGAAAGACTTTCATCAATGTTGCCTAACAGCGTGCGGATCTGGGTTATGGAAGCACAGCCCAGGCAGCCGCTCCGCACACGTACGGTGGTCCCCGAACAGAAGCAGCCAGTGGGAAGCCGCCTGGACTGTGTTCTCGGAAGACAGACACCCCCGTTCTGAGCGCCTCCCGCCCCTCACTGCCCTGTCCCGACAAAACTTCCGATTTGCTCTGCACTCCCAGCTCAGGGTCAGAAAAAGTGTCCTGCCTTTGAATGTTGTACCCCGCCACCCCCCCCTCCCCCCGCACTAAGGAATTTTCTGTTTCCTTCGTTTTGTTCATGCTCACGGGAAGGGCAGAATTCAGATCAAACCAAAGGGAAGTGTGTAGTAAGCAGGTTTAAAGCATCAGTCCCAACCACGGACGGTTCCTTTATTACGCTCAGTGAGCAGAAGGAAAGTGCCCCGGCCAGCGGAGCTCAGCCAGAAGCCCCCAGAGGCCCATCGAACCCCTCACGGACTCCCCGGCAGTGAGTGAGATGTGCTGACTCGCCCACAACCCCAAACATGTGGAGCTGGGGGGCCACACGCTGAGGTTTCCGGGCATGGAGACAGTTGAAGTCCCCTGTGAGTGCGGACAGCCGGCTTCTCCCCCCTAAAGGACCTGGCCTGAACCGGCATCCCGAGGTCCACACCCTTCCTCAGATTTCCCCAGAGCCTGACCTTAGGGCGTGGCCCGCTGCGGGTGACAGAATCTGGGGCCAGGTCACACCCAGGTGTTTGAGGTGGGGGAAGGGCTGGACCTGTGAGCAGTGGTCTCTTCTCTCTTCCTGGCGAGGGGAGACCTGGAGGGCGTCCACAAGGGATGGGCAGCCGCGGAGACAACCGGTTTCAGAACTTGGGCCCTTCTCTCGGCCCCCCTCCCCAGCTCAGAGCAGCAGGGCTGTGACAGATGGCCCTGAGCCTCGACCTCACGTGCCCCTTCCCCTGCTGCCCTCAGGCCTTCCTGAGTTGTGTGCCTGGGTGGCAGTTGCCGGCCCTGGTTCCGCTTCCTCCTCCCCTCACTCAGCAGCCCCCCCCGCCAGGGTTGTTCGGTAGACGGTGCTCTGACCCAGTGTCCCCGAATCCGAGCGGGTTTCAGCCGCACACTTTACAGCCCGAAGAGGAGGTCGGTGTTGTGTTTTCATGTAACAATGGTGTGGGGTTTGTGTGTGTGTGGCTTGACTGAATGAGAGTTAGGACACCTTTCTGATGCATTAAATGCCCTAAATCATTCTCCCTTGATCTGGAAATCGCTCAAAATTTAAGATGTTACAGCTTTTAACAAAACTCCTCGGTCTGAGCAACACGAGTTTTCTCGGGTGCAGAGCGTTCCCCGTGCAGGACGGCTCGCAAGCAGCTCTTTCCAGCGGTCCCCAGGACACCCGGCAGGTGGCGCTGCCTCACCAGCTGCCCGCGGGGACGTGGCGCCCCGCGTCCGGCCACAGGACCCCGGGCCACCCTCCGGGGGTGGCGGTGTCCGTGGACAGTGTCCACGGTGCTTCTCTCCGGAAGAGTTTGCGCTCTGACAGTTCCTATTGCATGGAAGTTCCACTTTCCCCCCTTTCCGGGTGCACTGCGCGGCTGCTAGTTAGAAGCAAAAGGAAAGAAAAAACCCTGCTCTCCCCATTTCCGAGTTTCAGTAAGTCCAGTCTCCAGGACTCGGCCTGCCTGCGGCACCGTGGCTGACCGTAGGGGGCCTGGAGCTGTCCCGCTCACGCGGGCGACGTCTGCGCGCGCACTTGCAGGCGCACGCACTTGCAGGCGCACGCACTTGCACGCACTTGCACGCGCATGCACTTGCACGCGCACGCACTGGCACACTCACCAGGGTTGTGAAGAGGTAGTGGTAGTGCTCAGTCATCATGCCCATGAACAGGGTCTGCAACAGAGAGAGGGGGGAGTCAGAAGCGGGGTTCTCGCGGGAAATCAGTGGTTAGCAGGGCGAGCGCCGCAGGCGGGAACGCAAAACGAGGGGCTCTGGGGGTCCGTGGACTCGGCCCCCGGGAGACTGGGATGGATCAAGGGCTGCCGCGACCCCGAGACCCAGCCCACGGGCCTCCGCCCGGCGCTTTTCCATCGCGCCTCGTCCGACCTGGAGGCGGTGGGTGCGCTGATGATCAATATTAACATGTCTGAGATGAGCCAGTGTCATGCGTGGAGTTGTCCGCGCGGCCCGGGGTGGCCCCCACCCGAGTAGCCCCACGCTGAGACGCGCATGCCCCGGCCCTCAGCACTAGGGCCGTGGTGACGCCTCAGAGCCGAGCTCTGCATGCCCCGAGTTAGCTGCGCCGGATGCAGATGTTCTTTAAGGAGAGCCTGTAAATAAGTGAACCCCTGGAACGTGCCTCCCCCACCCCCCCGCACCCTACATAACGCGCGGAGGACGGACGGGGCGTTCGTGCACGCAGTTCACACCGCCCTGCGCTTGGGTCTCGGCGGCATCCTGCCGGCCCTGGGCCCGCGGCCCTGTCTCTGTATTTGGTGAAGAAGGGGGGCGGGGCGAGCGAGCGGGTGTGGCGGGCGAGGGCGGGGCGAACAGGGTGTGGGCGGGGCGAACGGAGGTTCTCAGCGCAGGTTGTTCCCTGAGCTGTGGGCTGCTTTTGGGATTTCTGCACGTGGTGCCCATGGAGAGGAAAGGGCTGCAAAAGGTCTGGAGGTCAACGACTGAGTCTCAATCCCCGAACTGAGACGTTCGTCTCCTCGGGCCAGATTCCCAGGGGGACGCTGTGAGGGCCAGGCGCAGGGCTTCTTGGAGAGGTGAGCCAAGGAGCCTCGGGAATCACACCTTCCAGACGCATCTCCACACGACCCCACTGCAGACGAGCGTCGGCCTGGGAGCTCGGCAGCCAGATGCTCCCAGAGCCCGTGGCAGGCACTCGGGTGAGAATTTCTGAGTGCGGAGCCGCGACTTTGTATTTCTGAGCAGTGGGGAGGGTCGCCGCCCGTGGGACACGTCCATTTGCATTAAGGAATGAAGGCTTTTACTACTCCCAGTGAGAAGAGGCCTGGGAAGGTCTGGGAAGAGGCAACGTAGTCGGAAGAGGCGCTGGAAGGCGCCCAGGACGCATGAGGAACGTGGTTCACAAGAGAGGGGACGAGGAAGGAAGAGGGTGTCTGCGGGCCGCAGAGCGCGCCCAGCCCCCGCCTCTCTGCCCTCTGCGGACGCGGGACCGGACACATTGTAACATCGCGAAGACACAAATGCCCGGGCACTCTCCTTGTGAGTCGGGAGCCCCCAGCGAAGAAGTCCCGCCTGCGGTGATGACGGGACTCGGTTCCCGGGGGATTTTACCCAGGGCAGAGCTGCTGTCGGCCGTGGATACGGTTCGGAGCGCGCTGGGAGGCCTGCCAGCTGGTCGCAGATGCGGCTGCAGAGCTAACCTGCGGGCCAGCCAGGAGTCCAGTGTCTCTCTTGAGTCCTCAGGTGGCATAACGGAAGCCAAGAGTCGCCCCTGAGGGGGGGCCGGGCGAGTTTTATGTCAAGATACAGAGCTGGACACGGGGTTTTAAAATGTTGCTTCTGCCTTGGCTGGTGTAGCTCAGTGGATTGAGTTCGGGCTGCAAACCCAAGGGTTGTAGGTTCGATTCCCAGTCAGGGCTCATGCCTGGGTTGCAGGCCAGGTCCCCAGTGGGGACCATGCGAGAGGCAACCACACACTGATGTTTCTGTCTCTCTTTCTCCCTCCCTTTCCATCTCTAAAAATAAATAAGTAAAATCTTAAAAAAAAAGGGGTTGCTTCTGGGACAGAAAAAGAAACACAAAGCCACCCATTTTCAGCTTTTCACCTGGGCTGATGCTTCTTTGAAAACAGCACTGGGGGTGTTTGATCGCCCGTGGAGGCACAGGCCTTTTATAAAAACTGATGCACAGAACAAAACCCCAAGCACAGCACCAAGAGCATGAAGCGTGGGGGGTGGGGTGGGTAAAAATGCGGTCCTTGTAGAATCTACTTGAACATGAGCACATACCGGCTCCCGGTGCACTGACATGGATACAGGATGGCATGCATAAACTCACGGTCACCCCAAACCAAAGTCCGCTGGAGATACACACAGAACCGAGAGGGAGGAAGCCAACAGAAGGCCCAGGAAAACCAGCAAACTGCCAAGGAGGTCGGTAGAAGAAGGAACAGGGAAGGATCACAGAAATGATGAGCAAAATGGCAGCAAGTGCACACCCATCAGCAATCACTCTAAACATGAACGGGTTGAACGCCCCCACACGGAGACACTGGGTGGCCGATGGACCCCACGGGACATGACCCGTGTGCATGCTGCTTGCATGAGGCTGGCCTCAAGTTCAGAGGCATGCAGATGGGGAGTGCAGCAGTGGGGACCGCACTGCAGGCAGGGCAGACAGAAATGGAAAGAAAGTGGGGGCAGCCGTGCTCACATCAGACAGAGCAGACTTCGAAACAAAGGATCAGAGACATGAAAATAAGATGTTACATCGTGGCAAAGGGGTCGGGCCATGGTCCACAGAGGGGCTGTACCAGCCACATGTATCTATTCGACCAGCCTGTGAGCACGTGAATATAAAAGGCAATTATTAATAGACACAGCGACAGAAATGGACAGTCCTGCGATAATAGCAGTGGATTTTACACACCACTCATATCAACGGATACATCGCCCAGACAGAAAATTAATAATAAAATAATGGCCTTAAATGTCACATTGGACATTTGCAGGACATTTCATTCAGAAACTGGCTAAGTTTCATTTCAAGCGCCCATGGAGCCTTCCCCAGGACAGACCACGTGGTAGGGCACAAAGCAAACTCAGGAGGGTCGAAGTCAAATCCAGCGTCTTTTCTGACCACAGGGGCGTGGACTGGAGCTCAGCTGCCTGCAGGAGGAGAGCTGGGAGAAGCAGGTGTGTGCCGACAGACCACCCGCCGCTGCGACTGAGGCTCCGAGAGGAGGTCCAATGAGAAACCGAGCACCGCCCGGGGTGCGGGGAAACGCAGCTTCCCAGAACGTGTGGGGTGCAACCGCCTCAGTTCTGGGAGGAAGTTCCCTGCGTATCCGGCTCCTGAAACAGTGAGACCTCAAGTAAACTAGAAAGAGAAGAGCAAACAACCCGAAGTGGCGGGAGGAAGCCACAAAGATCTCAGTAGACATAAATGAAACAGAGATTTAAAACAGGCAATGGAAAAGATCGATGAAACTAAGGGCTGGTTCTTTGAAAAGAGGAACAAAACCGATACACCTTTAGCCAAACTCATCACGAAAGGAAACAACCTCCAATGCATGAAATCGTGAGTACAGGGGAGGTTGCAGCCGAGGCCACGGAAGCACCAAGGGCTGCTGCAGATCACTGCCCACGACGACAACATGCCCACAGATCGGACAGCGTGGGAGACACGGATGCATTTCCAGAGCATTCCACCTTCCCGCACGGACCCAGGAAGGAGCACCGTCTGGCCGAGAAATCGAAGCGGCAATCACAAGTCTCGACAACAAAAGCCAGGACCAGGTGGCTTCGCCGGTGAATAAAGCATGTGATGCTTTTTTTTAAAGATCGTATTTATTTTTAGAGAGAGGGGAAGGGAGGGAGGGAGGGAGAGAAACATCAGTGTGTGGTTGCTTCTCCCGAACCCCCAACTGGGGGTGGGGGGAGCTGACCCGCACCCCAGGCCTGTGCCCTGACTGGGAGTCGAACCAGCGACCCTTTGGTTCACAGGCCTGCGCTCAGTCCATGGAGCCACACCAGCCAGGGTGTGTGATGCTTTTTTAAAAAGCAGCCCTTCAACTGATTATTTTTATTAGCATTTCGCCGCTGCACTGGGAGGCAGACGCTCCCCCGATGTGCCTCCCACTCACTGTTAGAGGGCGAAGGAGATGCGGTGAGGGGCAGCTCACAGGTCAGCCCCGCTCAGCGCAGAAGGGCCGCCTGGCCGCCGCCAGCCCGCCCTCTCTCTGGCGCTGGGAGAGCCGTGGTCCTGCCGTTCCACCTGGGCCTGGGGCGGTGGTTCCGACCCCGCCCACGCACCTCCTGGACCTGGAAGAGGAGGGACGAGTTCAGCCGCGGACCACCGACAGGTCACCTTGGAGGACTCTTGAGGACTCGGCGCCGGAGAAACTTCCAGAGAGGACAGGCAGTCCTGCGAAGGTGGTGCTTTCTAGCGGTGGTCTTCACGGCGGTCTGCCGGCCGGGGCTCCGCTGGGGGAGAGCCGCGCACTTGACCGGTGAAAGCACTGCAGCCACACGGGGTGCTGGTATTTCAGCTAAACGTCGTTGGAGGGTTAAGAAAGTGTCACAGCAAGACAAATAAGCAGCTTTAAAATAAAAAGTGTGATCGTGATACGGACAGTTTTCCGGCAGTTCTGTGCAAAGCCACCTTTCCCTTTGGAACGCAGCTCTGAGTGCTGACGCAGCGCAGGGCAGGCGGGCGCCTTCTGCAGGGCGGGGCTGCCAGCTGCTGCCCGGCTCCGCCGAAGTCGTCTTTGGCGGCACAGAGCGCGTCGCGTCACACACACACTCGAGTGACGACAAGGCTGCTGGGCCGTTCGGCTGCTGGCGGTGCCCACGGGTCCGTTCTTCCAGCAGCGCGGCTGCTGCTCCCAGAGCCGCTCTTGGGGAACGGCCCGCGGCGCCGCAGCGCGGACCTAGCCCGACCGGCGCTGGATAACTCGGCCCTTTGGACACTACTGCTGCCGCCCCGGGAAGGTGCCCAGCCCCTGCTCTGCTGGCTCCGGCAGCCCCGTGCGTGGGTGTTTCTGGTGCCTGTGCTTCCCTCCACCCCAAGAAGGGCATGCGAGAGGGTCGCATGTCCTGGCCCTTTGCTTGTGGGCAATTGCTCTGTGCCCCTCTGTTCACACACACCTGCCACGGGCACGTTCCTAGGCACAAGCCACGCAGGGTTTGCCCTTCTGCGGACAGACGGATGGGCAGAGAGACGACGACAGGCATCCCATCCACAAACCCAGCCCTTTCCTTCTGCCTCCCAGCGAGACCAGAGGAGCGCAAAGTGTTTCCCAGGAGGTCCGGCGGTCTTTGGGGTGGCTTCTGGTTTTAGCGCCTTGATAGCCTCCTCCCTCCCACGGGAGGGTCAGGGCCGGGAGGCCGATGGGGCAGAGCTCTCCAAACGGAGTGGAAAGCAGCGGCCTCGCTTGGCTCCAGGAGCCGGTCTCTTGGAAGGGCCGGGCCCGCTGGGGAGAGGCTGCGGCCCGGAGCACAGACACGGCCGGCCCGCCGCGTTCCCATGAAGGGGAGGCTCCTGGGCCGACAGATGGAGCTGCCGCCCGGAGCCAGCCTGTGCAGGACCACGTGAGCCAGAACCACTCCGCAGCGTCCGGGACACTGGGCGGGAGGTGGCCCGAGGAAGGAGGTGGCGGCACAAGGGCTCCCACAGCAAAGCACGGAATAAGGCTGAGGCTGCCACGTTGACAGAGTGGAGCTTCCCACGTGGTGGCGGCAAGAGGACCGGAGCCTGGGGTTTGGCTGGAGGGCGCCTCTGGGGGGGGCGCCTCTGGGGGAGGGCGCCTCTGGGGGGGGCGCCTCTGGGGGGGGCGCCTCTGGGGAGGGCGCCGCCGGCTGCAGCGTGGTCCTGCCGGTCTTCAGAGCTGTTGACAGCCCAGCGAGGTGGCGGTGACGCCAGTCCTTCTCCTCTGAGGGTTTTTTCTTTCTGGACTGGCTTCACTGTGTCCGTTCGTCCGCTGACGGCCCGGCCTACGAAGGGGTTATGTGTGCCGCTGTTTCTCAGTGTGCCAGGATCCCCAGCTTTTGAGAGAATACCGATGCCGTAACCCCCACCCCAGAGGTCGTGGTTTCCGTGGCCTGAGGCGTGCCCTGGGCACTGCCGCCTGCCCTCTGGTGACACACAGCCGGGTGAGAAGCACCAGCTTCTGTTAACCAAACCCAAGTTTTTAAGCGACAGCAATGAGGAGAGCTCCCTTCTGGTGATTGCTGCCACGTGTCCACTGTTTTGACGGGTTGTGTACGTGGCGTCAGGAGTGAAGTGTTATTGTCCATTTGTCCGTGTGAAGAACAGAGTGTAGGGAAAGCATTTGGGCCAGGTTTGATTTCCGTCCTGGCCCCTTTGTGCTACGTTCGTCTGTTAATTGATCACAATAGGTGCAGGTGCAGGAAGGCAGTAACTTGCACACAGCCCCTCTGGACTCTGAGAACCCAGATGCTGTGGGTGCGAGCCGGTCGGACCAGGGAGGGGAGCTCCGTCTTAAGGAAGGGCCTCCTGAGCCAGGACCTGCTTCCGAGGGGGCGACCTGTCCCGGAGCCGGCGGGGCCCTGCTCCCTCGGCCTCCCCCCGTCACAAGTTCAGACCTAGGTGGCTCTTTAGTCACGTCTGTCCAGATACTAAAATTGATCAGATCCTCATTCTGAACCCTTCGGCGACATTTGGAAATTTAATCACCTTTCACCGAGAAAGGGCGGTTTGTAAAACACTGGATCACACTCCTGTTGAAGTCACGTAACAGACACAGCGGTGGTGCTGCAGCGGCAGGCTGGTCGTGGGGTGCGTCCCCGCGCTTAACCAGCGGGGGCTGGGGCCGCTCAGGAGCGTGGGTCCGACATTTACTCAAAGGCACAGCTGCCGAGGCGCCCTGGAGGCCGGGGGTGGGGAAGGGAGGGCAGGGACCCGTGGCCGAGAGAGACCACAGACAGGTCTCCAGCTTGAGCACGGTGAGGAGAGAGGGACACAGGGGGCAGAAGGTGGAGTGCACCCAGGGGGCAGAAAAAGGCCTGTGCGAACTGTGCACAGGACGATGAGGCCCAGTGCCCTGCCGGGTCTGTGGTGTGAGGACTGGGTGGCGTTTCTGGTCCCAGGACACGTGGGGAGAGGGAGGGAGTGGCTGGCTGGGGGGTGACATGATGTGTTCCGTGTGGCACGGTGATTTCAGCCAGTTGGACGAGGTCTCCGCGAGACAGTCAGACACGCGGGGCCGGCTGGGGCCGGTGCAGGGGGTGACGCAGTGACGGCTGGGCCCAGTGATCCCTGCGTCGCCAGGTGTCTCACCGATGGTGACGGTGACGATGGACCGTGGCACGCCTCCGTGCCGGGCTCCATGCCCCACGGGCATCGTCATGGCTGACTCCTCCCCAACCAGTGTGACGTGGGTGCTGTGACGCCTCATTTACAGATGCAGCCATGCTGTGAAACGGCCTCCTTTAACACACTGGGGTCTTTCGTGGTATTTATCCGCCCTTTATGCGGGCAGAGTCGAGAAGACAGCCAGCACGCGTTGGCCGGATGAATGGCCGAATCTGCCTCTCACAGGGCTGCCTCATGACAGGGGACTTGGCCACCAGACCCGGAGGACGGAGTGGGGGATCCTTTGGTGGCATCTTGCATTTGTGAAGGAACCTGATGGAAGCCACAGTCCTTCCCCCCGAGAAGGCCACTTGGAGGGGCACGAGGCGGAGTCATCTTTCTTTGTCACCTGTTGCAGCGACATCGTGATGGAGCCAGAATTAGGCGCTGGAGCCAGAATTAGGCGCTGGAGCCGTTCTGAGGCGTGTGTGTGATTTTTATGACCAGCTCAGGCTGAAACAAACCTAAGTCCTTTCCAAGTCTACAATTTGGAGGTTTTTGAGACTCCTCAAATCGGTATCCCCTACACCAAAAATGTGGACAAATTCCAAACTCCTCAGTGAGTCGCTGGTTATCCACAGAGGTCAGTGAATTCTTGTGTGTATTTAATAACAGGCTCATATCTGCGGGCCGCTCCTTGCAGCTGAACTGTGTGCCCAGGGAACGCAAATCAGTTTTAATGTCAGCCTGAGGAATACCTAATTACTACGAGAATGTGCCACCAAAATAATTGTATAACACGCTACGAATTATCATCCCGTTACTATAAGGAGAGATTCATCATTATTATGTTGCCAGAATTTATCCAAAGTAATGAGCTTATCATCAGTTAGCTGGCTCAGACTCCCAGAGGACCCTGGAGCTTTTAATAAGAACGGCCTGCGTGATCATCTCCCCATTTACGTGGCGCCTGCTGGGCACGAGGCCGGTGGGAGTCCTGGGCGTCCGGACCAGCGAGGGGACCCTGACCACCAGTGTGCGTGGACCCTGGGGCAGCTCCACGGGGAGGGTCAGAGAGGCGGGGGTCGCAGGCAGGCTGGATCTGCTTGGAACTGAGCGGGCGGCCCAGAGTCTTCATGTTTCTCTCCTGCACTGGCTGTTGTGAGAAGATGAAAAATCGTCATTCCGGGCAGGTGCACGGCTCGGTCCGGCACAGAGCGAGCGTCCCGTGGATGGTGGCGAGTCTGCTCTGTCGGGGAAACGCAGAATTTGCACGCGGTCCTCGCCACTGTGCCAAGGCTCTCGGCCCGGCTGCCACTGCCCAGGAATCAGCCTCGGGGTCTCTGCCGGTGGGCAGGCTCCGGGGGACTGTACTCTCGACCTTCGCGTTTCAGGCCCCTTTTGTGTTAAGGGGGCGGGACCTGCGTGTGTTCTTGTTTTCACTCACTGCGTCTTCACCTCCTGCGCTCCGCGCCCATGAGTGTGTGCCCAGTGGGAGAGCGAACGTCTCCGCCGGGTGCCCGCCACCTCTCTGTGCAGCTATGGCTTTCGAGACAGCCAGCACTCTTCCTGGGGACATTTAGACTGGAAAGGATTGGATGTTTGGGAGTGAGATGGAACAGCCACAATTCACGAGCTGCAAAGGTTAACAATAATTTGTGTCCCGGCTGCTACTCTGAGGACCAGCTGACACCTCCGAGCAGAACAGGGTGTTTCTCCTCTTCTCCTAAACCCCACGCTGCGTTGCAGCAGCTGGCCTGGCCACGGGGAAAGTGACAGAGCCTCTGTGGGGTGTGTCCGCCTTGAGTACAGAACCTTCTCGTGTACGTGGAACGCAGACGCACCTCCCTGCAGGCGCCGGGCCGGCCTGTGCTAAGTGTGCGCCACAGGGCGACTCCTGAGGCCTTTGGCCGGCTCTGTGTGTCGCTGATCAGACAGACCCTGGAGATCCGACGCAGCGGGTGCCGGTCCCAGGTCCCGGCACAGGCTTGGGCGCTCTGTGCGGAGAGGGGACGGATCCGGGGGTGGGGGAGGGCGGGGCGGGGCGGGCACGGAACCCTCCTCTCCGCCCCTTGCGCCGCCGCGCTGGCTGCCGTTGGGCGCGACTCCTGGGAGGGAGGGCCCGATGCACACAATTACTCCGCTAGTGGGCACCGCCCCCGCGCACCGCGCAGAGGGAAGCCAGGCATGAAGAAACACATTTCCTCCCGGCCTTGTTTTTATGTTAATGCGAAGAAAAGAAAAAAGAAAATGCGATGTAATTGTGCAAAATATCCTGGTGCGGAAATGCGATGTAATTGTGCGAAATATCCTGGTGCGGAAATGTGCTATAGAAGCTGATGGCTCAGTCACGGTGTGACATTGTAGCCGCAGCGCTGGGGGCGAGGGTCCCCGCTCGGACTCCCGTGATCCGAGAACAGACGGCAGGCTGGCTGGGCAGAAGGAGCCAGTTCAGGCTCGCCCACGGGAGGCGCCCTGCAGCTCCGGGACTGCCCGCCCACCACCCTCCCTGCCGGGCGTGAATCCCCCTCCCCATCCAGAGCTGGCAGGGGCCGACCCCACCGGCTGTGTGGGCAGCAGTGACCTGCTTTCTCAGCTCTGTCGCAGGATGGGGAGGCAACTAGCAGTTCTCCAGAAGAGGCACGTTTATTTTTGAGAAGCAGAATCGTGGGCTCAAGTGCATTACAGTTCTTTATAACACAGAACTTGAGGGCAGCATAAAGCTGTCCTTTTGTGGAAACAGGCACAGAGGAGCCACTGGCTGAGAGGGCCGAGTGCTGAGAGGGGGAAGGAAGGTGGGGTGGAGACGCCTGCTGGGACTCCCAGCTCAGGGCACGGTTCAGGCTGCGGGTCCAGTTCCTCCCTCCACACGGCTGCGCCCCAATCGGGTGGGCACCTGTGCTTTCGGCGACCGAGTCAGAAGGCAGTTGCCCTCTGGGAGCCAGCAGGTTGAAGGGGATCGGGTGACACGTGTCCTGAACTGATTACAGGTTTCCCTCGGGCTTGGGCAGCAGCTAGGGAGACAGCAGGTCACGGGAAGTGACTGGCCTCTGCTCCGGTTCCCACACGGGACCACGGGCAAGGCCCAGCCTGGACAGAACGCCCCGAGCAGTGGCAACGGCCAGTGAGAGCACAGGACGGGCACAGGACGGGCACAGAACGGGTGTGGGACCTGCCGCAGGCTCCTGTCTGGAGAGGGCTGGGTCGGGTCAGGCGGCTGCAGACCTTTGCAGGCAGAGCAGGCTCAGTCCCCACCCCCTGAGGTCCAGCTGCATTTGCAAAGCAACCATAAGGCCGGTTCCCAGGCGGCTGTGCTGACCGCCCCTCCCCCAGCCTGGGCCGTCAGGCTTCTACCCACTGCCTTCCTTCCCTGGGCTCCTCCTTAAATTTTCTCCCTCCAGTCAGAGCCTGCGGGGACTCGGGGGGGTGACCCTGGGTGGGATGAGCAAGGGGCAGTGTGGTGGTGGAGATGCATGGGAAGGACCCTGGGTGGGGGGGGGGGTCTTGGGAGGAGAGGAGCCGGGAGCCGGGGTCTGCACCTGGGGGCAGGTTCAGGAGACGGAGCTGCTTCCTGGCGGAGAGGCGAGGTGGCCGCTTGTGCGGCCGGTGGGCAGCGGGAGAGGGGCCGCGCTTGGACGGCAGAGACTGGCGAAGGCACTTGGTTTGCACAAAAGCCCTGAGTGTCGGGAGCTTAATCCAGTCCTGACGCTTGAATTTCCAGCTAATTTTCGGGAAGTGACTTTTCAGACACTCATCATACGGTGTTTGTTCAACACGAATAGAAATAATTCCGTGCGAGAGTGATTAGCGTGCCCGAGAATAGCTACAGACTTTCCCCCAATTTTTGCTTTTAGATAAATGTCAAATATCTGCCTTAAAGTGGATTTGATGTGTTTTTTCCTTAAGAACCGTTAAAAAGTGGTGAAATGTGATGAGGCCGCGGGAAGTCGTGGAAATGTGCACGAAGAGAAAGCCAAGGGGACCCTCCCCCCGCCGAGAAAATGCTCGGTCACGGGAGAGGTGAAAGCACCAACACCAGCTTCACCTGAGTGCGGCGTTTTCCCGGCTTATCCACTCTGACTGGGGCCTTCACAGGTCCCTGGGGTGCGGCGTGGGGCCACGTGGTCTGGAGACCCCAGGCAGGCTGGCCGTTCAGAGTGGGGCCTCGTGGGGGTGCCTGACCGGCCCGGTGCCAGCCTCCTGGCCTCTGCCCTGAGGAAACTGCGTGCAGATCAGGAGGGTGGGAGCTCGTGGGGGCAGTTCCACGGGACGCAGAGGACCCTCGTGGGCTTTGGTGTGCCCTCGGTGAAGGGGCGGAGCCTCCCCCATTTCTTTCTTAGGTGAATAGACCTGCTGGAATCCAGACCCTCATCTCTGTCCCTCAGGCTGCCCAGAGGGGTGGGCACACCTGTGGGGGGCGAGGGAGTGGTCTCTGTGTTTTTGCCCGTGCTGACCAGGCTCGGGGGCAAGTGGAACCCGGCCACTCAGAGCCCTGGGCCCCTGGTGAGCAGGACAGAGCATCCCTCAGCCTGTAATGGCCACGTCCAATCCCAGCAGCTTCGTGGGGGTCCGGTGAAGCCCCACGGACCCCACCCACTCTCCGTGGCCTCGGCGCCTAGCCCCACGCAAGCACGTGGCACGCCTGACCGCTAACACAGGAAGTGCGGTCACAGCCGTGTCCTCTTCGGGGACATTGCTGCCGCCTCAGTGACGCTTACAGCACACGCACCCGTGAGGGCACAAGCTCGCATTCGGGCTGCACTTCCCTGACCCCCTGCAAGCCCCTGGCCTTCCACCGACACCCCCTGTGCGGGGCCGGGCTGGCCTTTCCTGTGCTCGTCTGAGCTTCTGAGCCCCTGTGCCTTCGCCCTCGGGCTGCCTAGGCTCTGAGGGGGCCACCCGCGCAGCACGGGTCTCAGCCGCGCCCCAGCCTCTGAGCACCGCTGCCAGCAGGCCGCCAGGCCCCCAGAGGGACCACCAAAGATGTCTCCAGACGTTGCCCAGCGTCCTGGGGGGAGAACTGGTGTCTCCAGTTCCTCTTTTTTCCGGTTCTGAGTTTTCTTTCTCGAGCGTAAAAACGAGGCTGTGTCCTCAAGTGCTCAGAAGTTTACTCTGTGGTGGCAGTTACTGTTTTTTAAGGACTCTTTCTAAAAAAAAATTATTTATGTTACTTTTAGAGAGAGGGGAAGGGAGGGAGAAAGAATGTGTGGTTGCCGCTTGCACGCCCTCTAGTGGGGACCTGGCCGGCAACCCAGGCGCGTGCCCTGACTGGGAATTGAACCTGTGACCCTTTGGTTTGCAGGCCAGGGCTCAATCCACTGAACCGCCCCAGCCAGGGCGGTTATTATTATCCCTAACGTCACTAACGTCTTCCGTGTAGCTCAGATGACAGTTTACCGAGGGCTTCCACCCACACTAGCCTGGTCGTCCAGACAAGGGAGACGGAGAAGCACGTTTGCAGGGACGGACCCTCCGCCGCTGCCTGGAATCCCGCACGTGGGACAGAAAAGCCCCGCCCCTCCCCGAGGACGCCGTGCTCACGACGGGTCAGGCTCTGTGCACGGACCCCTGGCTCCGTCTTTCAACAGGTGTGAAGATGGAGAGGGAGACGCTTACCGCCCTGCACCGGGCCCCTCCCCTCCCCCATCTGCGGCCGGATCTGCCTGCGTCCCGCCGTGCGCGGACCGCGGACCCCCCCAAGGTGGCCGGGGGCTTCAGCGAAGACACCCACACTCCCCGAGCCCGCGGCCCGGGAGGGGCTCCGAAAACCGCGCCCCCCAGCCTCGAGGGGCGCCGCGGGACTCGGGCTGCGCGGGCGGAACCCACGGCGCTCCCTCCGAGACGGGCCGCGGGCGCCCCCGTGGCGCCTCACCTGCTCCAGGACCTCGGCGGCCCGGCGGCGCGAGCAGTCGAATATCACGTGGAACTCCCGGCCCGTCTTCATCTCCTTCAGCAGGGGCTTCGCGTCCCTGTTCCCCGACGGCAGCTGCCGGATCCGGATCCTGATGTTGTGCCTGGAGGGCGCCTTGATGAGCTCCTGCAGGCGGATCAGCCCTGGAAGAGTCGGAGCACGTCTGTTTAGTGCCGTTTACCCGCACGCACGTGGGCCCAGAGTGAGCCGAGGGGCTGGCTGCCGCCGCCAGGTCACCGTGCTGACCCCTCTCTCCTTCTGCGATGCGGGACCGGGAGCCCCCTCCCCCAAGGGCATTCTGAGCTTGTTTGGATGCAAGTCCCCTCCAGGTGGCAGCCAGCAGCTCACATCCTAACAGGTTAAGTCTGGACCTCAAAACTCGTGCAAACAAAAAGTTGCTTGAAGTTTCCAAAGGTGCTTGGCGACATAGATAGCACCTGCTCCCCCAAAGCGAGAGTTTTGGGGGGCTGTGAACCTCGGCAGGCCATATACCACGCGAGTCTCTGTGACAACCGTGTGCCTGTTAATTAGTTGGGCGGCTCTGTGTAATCTCCCAGTTCTTGCCGCAGAAACTACTTAAAAGTGGCTCATTATATTCTCTCTCTACTGTGATTGCCTGTTGCATTGGAAAATCCTTTCTTGATTAAAATTAGACTGTCAGCTGATTTCTCAACAAAACCTTTGCAGGCCAGAAGGGACTGGCAAGAAATATTCCAAGTGAGGAAGAGCGGGGAGGGACCCACAGCCAAGGTCGCTCTGCCCAGCAAAGCTGTCCTTCCGAATCGAAGGGCAGATAAAGGGTTTCCCACACAAGCAGACCAACGCCGAAGGGGCTCGTCACCACCAGCCCAGCCTCACACGAGAGGTTCCAGGGTCTTCTTGCAGAAGAAAGACAAAAGATGTGAACTACAAAGTGGCAGTAAATACGAACCTGTTGACAACTGAACCTAAAAATAAAACAAACAAACAAACAAACAAACAAGCAGAACAGAAACAGACTCACAGACACAGAGAACGGACTGACAGCCGCCAGAGGGGCGGGAGGGGAGGGGACCGAGGAGCGCAGCTCGGGGGTCACAGAACAGTCACGGACATGACGTCCAGCGCTCGGAGTGTGGCCAGTGACACTGCGATGACCACGCGTGGTGCCAGGAGGGGCACAGTGTCCCATCCCTGGGGGGCACGCCTGAAACAGACGGTGATGTGTGTCGACTGCGAAGATTAGAAAGGGGCAAATAATAAATAAAAGAAGTAAACAAACCAAAAAAGAAACAAACACAAGAGACCACGGCCTTTTTAGAGACTGTGATGGCAGGGGCCGGAACAGCAGTCTGTAAGAACCTGCTCTCGGGGGTCGCAGGAGCCCCGAGAACTCCGACTGGCCGCAGGTGTGGACATGTTGTTAGGGCACCTGCTCTCCCCGGTGGGTCCAGGTGCCGCGCAGCTGCCCCTCTGGCTGGAGCGGTGACCAGGGCCTCCCTGTGCAGAGCTGCTGGGTCAGCGGCTGCCATCGCATGGAACACCGACTTTTCCCTCCCACCGCGCTCTGGCCCTCACGATTGGCCGGCCTCGCGCACCCGGGAGGGAGTGTCAGCTCCACCTGAGTTCGAGGGGCACTGTGGGGGGACGCGGCGTGGGCGCTCAGCACCCCTGGTTTAAAGCGGTGCCTTTGTTTTCCAGTTTTCAGCTTTTCCCCCAGAAGGCACAGTTTTTCGTTCATTTCGGTGGCACACGGTGAAAGGCTCCCCTGGCGCCCTGCTCCGGCGTGGGTGTGCCGTGTGCAGGGTGTGCGTGAGCTGCTCCCCAGGGTCGAGTGGGAGGGGCCGTGCAGGGGGGTCGGAGAACCGGTTAAGACCTAGTGCTGCTTGCCCTTCTTCATTTTTTAGCGTAAAATAGACGTCGTCAGCACCACGGCCCTCCTGGGCACCTGCCTCTCTTCCCGTCAGTCAGCATGGCAGCGCCCATGACCAGCCTCGGGCCTCTCCCAGGCTCGCCTGTCTGGAGCCGCGGACCCCACGGAAGGCAGCAGAGAGCCGAGCGCGTGAACGGGTCCCTGGGTCAGTCCCGCAGCCCTCCTGTGGGGCAGGCATTGCCACCTGGTCGTCGCAGATGAGAACCCCAGGGCTGACCCCATCGCAGAGCTCCCCGAGGGCCCCGAGGGCGTTCACAGGGGCTGTGGAGCCGAGGGTTGGGGCTCTGACTCCCCCCAGCAGAGCCTGTTGGTGCCGCGGGAACAGGCGTGACCGCGCTGTGATGGGGTGGTGAGGAGCAGGGACCCCTCTTTCTCTGTGCCTGCAGGTGTGCTGTCTCCTCCCTGAGCTCCCTGCCTCCTCCTGCACCGTTGTCACCTGCAAGCTTTGTTTTATTTCGTTTCACTTGAGCGTGACCACAGGGAGATTGGCGTGGCCTTTCAGCGAAATGGCAAAACACTGTGGAAGTGCATTTCGTGTCCTGCAGCGACCTGCAGAGGGATGTCAACCTCGAAGGGCGTCTTCCCGTGGCGAGGACGCACACACATGCCGATGGCATTTGAAGTCGGAAGCGTTTTCTCACTTCACTTGTGTGTTTTTACAAGAAAACATTTCGGGGGGGGGGGCGCACAGTGCCCAGGACATGGGCGCAGAGAAGGGCGAGCCCTGCCAGCTCCGGCTTCTTTGTGGGGGTGGAGTGGTCGGCTGGGCTGCCCAGCAGTGGGTTGGGCGTCCCTCACCCTGAGCCCGTGGAGTCCTATCTGTCTGTCTGTCTGCCTGCAGGGGAAACAGCCTCGGGGTGCAGGACCAGCAGGCTGAGGGGGTGCCACTGGGTGGGGGCAGAACAGCAGGCACACAACACCCTGCTGTTCTGCCCCCGCTGCCCAGTGGCTCCCCCTCCTCTTCCAGAGCAACTGTTTACTCAGAAAAGCCGGTCGGGCGGCCTTCATCAGCAGGGGCTGCAGCATTTACAACTCAAAGGCTTTTTCAGTTCACGGGAGACAAAAACGGAGAGGAAGGAGCCCCTTCTGTTTGCGTTTTGCTGCTATTCATCGACCACGTTCACCTCGGCGTAAAGGAGAGTTAAAATCAGTTTCTGAACAGTTTCTTCAGCGAGACGCAGCTGGCACAGCAGCAGCTCCACCCCGACGGTGCCGAGGGCCGAGGGCCTGGCCTTCGGAAGCCAGCCCTGCTGAGCGAGGCCCAGGTCCCGCTGGGCTTGGCTGCCCAGACGGGCAGGGGTGCAGGCAGAGGGGGAACCTGGGTGGGTTTTTAATTCCTCACTGTGGTGCTGGGTTTCAGAGAGAAAATGCAGACAGGAAGGCAGCCAGCAATCCTGGCTGAGGCCCACTGTGCAACAGACCCAACCGGACGCTCCACAAACGCCACGGCTACAGGAGGCAGAGGGAGGCCTTGGCCATGAGCGCCCCCGGCTGGCTCTCCGGGTGCCTGGGACAAGCCATGTCCTGGCTGGCACCCCAATGCCTCTGGTCACTAGGCAGGGACTCCAGGTGCTTCGGAAGCCTCCTCTCTGAGGCCCCGTGGCCATCGAGCACCAGCCGCCCCGGCCTGCAGTCCTGGGTAGCTCGGGAGAGGCTTTTTCCACTCTCACTCGAACCGCATCCGTGTGACACCAGCCCTGAGTCAGCCCTCGGTGTTCGGAGTCTGACAGCGGGCGAGTGGCCATGACGAGCGAGGGCCCGTTCCCAGACGCACAGGAACACGATCGGGGTGCGAACGCCGTGATGTCTCTCAGGTGGCTGGTCCCCCTGCCGGCACCTGGCTGTCCTGGCTGTGCTGACGCGGGGGAGGCAGAGAGCTTGCAGGCGGGTGTGGCCTCAGGACAGCCGCTGGGTCTCGGTGGAGGACGTGGGGGCTTTCCGTGACGTTTCTGCCGCTTCCCTCTGCGTTCAAATCTTTCTAAAGAAGAGGGCGCACCTGAGCTAAGCGATGGGAACCCCATCTGTGGTTTGGGAAGGTGCCTCACTCGGGGCGAGAAGCCCGTTTATTTCTCTCGAGTTTGGGCTGCGCTCTGTACACACACAGGTGGCTTCCACAGCATCCAGATGGCCAGTTCTCAACACCGTTTGAGGCCACCTGTCCCCTCTGCACCCAGATGTGACAAAGGAAAGTGCTGATCTGCATGCCCCTCGGGTGGCTCTGGGGATGGGGTGGGGGGGTTTGGGGGGGAGGCATGTGGAGAAATAGAACCTGCTGCTTCCCGGGTGTGTGAACGTTCTCAGTTCTCTTTAAATAACAATGGCTTTGCTGTGGACACTGCCCTTCTTTAGGACGTTGGCTCCAGGCCCCAGAAATGACTCGGGAACCCTCAGAACCTGCCTCCAGGTCGACAGGGGCCAGTGCTGCTCCACAGCAGGGAGAGCCAGGCTCCACGAGGTCCGTTGTTGGGACTGGCCCTGGAAATGAGTCACAGCTGCCAGGAATCGGAACGGACCTTAGAGGTCAAACCCTCCCGGACACGTGAATCCCGACTGGACAGCTGCCGCGGACACCTGGCGGGAGGGAGTCTCCACCCCGTGGCGTGGTGGCCCGTCCGGTCTGGACGGCTGCAGCTCCGCTCAGGAGCCGCAGTGGGAAAAGAAGCGCCTGGGGTTCCCTGAGCCTTCACCCCGCTGTGGCCCCTGGAACCGTAGTAGGGCTCGTGCCCCAAGCGGGAACAAGTGACGAGCCACGGACCCCTGGGGACGAGGCCGCCCATTTTAAACACCGGTTTCCTCTTCATCTGGACAGGAACATGCACACTGGCACCTCACAAAGGTGCTGGTAACAGTGCACTCAGACCCCAGGGGACTCCAGGGAGCACTCTCTGCATCCTCCAGAGGGCGGAAAGATCGGAGCTGAGAAAAGGGAAAGGGGGGGCAGGCGAGTCACCCCGGGGAAACACGGCACTTTCAAGTGCAGACGTTCATACATCCGAGTTTTAGAATCTGCCTCAGGAAAGGCGGGACTTCCCGGAGAAAAACCGTGTTCCTTGCTGCATCTCTGCCAGCAGCAGTCAGTGCCCCCGGCGTGCAATGTCAGGACGTTTCTCCACGGCTCAAAGCAGTTTTCCAATTTGTTGATTTTGATGCCTGTTAGTGCTTCTGCCTTTTTTTTTGTTTCACCTCGTCCACATCAGCAAAACGTTTCCCTTGCAGGACTTTTTTCACCCAGGGAAACAAGAAAGTGAGTTGCTCAGGGCAAGATCGGGTGACTAGGGAGGGAGGGGCATGGGGGTCACGCTGTTTTTGGCCAAAAACTGCTGAACACTCAGCGCAGTGAGGGCAGATGTGCTCCTCAATTCCCATCATGAAATGTGAAAGGTGGTGAGTCTTCAGAAAAATTCACTGAAACGGAACACAGCCTCTCACAACGACACCAGCTGGTGCAGTGATCCAGATGGGTTCCTAGAGCACTCCCCTAGCTGGGGAAGCCTGTCCTACCAGCCTCCCACTCTGCAGAAGGTAAATTACCTTTCTTTTCGGGTGCCCTCAGACAATCTGAAATCTTCAGCAGTTGTGCCCGCACCATGATCACACTGCTCGCTAAGTGCAACCCAGGAGTCCCGACGTAGTTCTCTGGTTTGTGTCCCTCTCGGATGGCCCTGCTGTGCTGGAGGAGGACAGGCCGTGAGAGAGGGCGACCCCGCAGTGCCCACCGCGGGGTGCGGAACCACGGCCTCACTGGCTCATGCGCCCTCTGTTTGCAGGGTGGGCGCGCAGGGGTCTGGCGCGCACGATGCAACGTCCTCGGGGGCGCGTCTGCGCGCCGCTGTCCTCCGGCGGCAGGTCCTGCGTTCACGGCGGGCAGGCAACACTTCCCAAATACGACTTCCCCGGGATTATCCTTCCCCGGGGGGGAGGGGCTGCTTATAATATAATTACAAGTTATGCATCAGTTACCTGCCCTTTTTCCTGAAATGGGACGACGTGTAAGAAAATACACACGTGTGTATTTCTGGCCAGAAGGGTCTCTTTGTTCTGCCAGTGGGAAATGGAGCGGAGTTAGTGCCGGAGGGAGGCTCAGACCGTCCGCGGGGAAGAGGCGGTGCAAGTGCGCGACCGAGACGGAGACGGGCTATTGAAAAGTGTAATGTGCTTCGCTTCATTCATTTTCACTGATAATTTCCTTGGTGTTACTACCAAATGCGTACATCAAAGAATGGAGCTCATTTCAAGCCTCAGAGAAAAATACTCGGAAAGTAAATGCAGCGTCCCTCGGGGTCCGCGGGGGACGGTTCCAGGGGCCCGTGAACGTCCTGACCTGCGGCTCCGGCCCCTCCGTGAATGCACGCAGACAGCGCGCCCCTCGGCCCTGCGCACCCGCGCGCTCCCAGGGCTGTTTGCCACCCGCCCTTGGCTGGGTCCGTGGCTGCAAGGCTGTGGACGCCGACTGCGTGTTTATTGAAGAAAACCTGCACGGATGTGACTGGATGCCTTCAACCTGGGTTGCTCCCGGGTCGGCTGCAGTGGGAGCCCTCCACGCCCCATTACACACTTGCCTGCTCGCCTGGCTGTGTCAGGTGTCAGGTCACAGAAACAATTGTGTTGAACCCTCCCTTTCAGGAATCCCCAGCCTGTAGGCATCTAAACAGACAACTGACATGCGATTGGGTGGCTGTAACCGCAGTGACCGTGGGCCCTACGTGGGCGTGAGAGCTGCCGTGGAGAAGGGGGGAGAGGCATCCAAAGTGAGGGCCACCCCGAAACTCGCAACTCGGGGTGGGGGTGACGGTGCTTCCTCAGCGCGGGGAGGGAGCAGTGCTGAGGGGGAGGGGCCTGCACCTGGATGCGAGGACCATGGGGAGTCGCCAGCAGGGCTTAC